>JAYMTF010004939.1:0-12317 GCA_036897485.1 Pelargonium nanum | reverse complement strand
TTCGCTTCTTTATTTGCCACGGTGTCGTTTTGCAGTTTAGCCTTCTTCTTCTTCAACATCTAGACTATCTCAGTCACCTGATCATCTCCAGTCATACCAATACCCTCCTAATTTACAATCACCTTGTCCTCAAGGTGGAAATCTGGAAAATCCCTGATAAACACGACTAAGTCCTCCCAAGAGTTGGACCGATTCTCGGATGTCGGCCATTGGACGAGTACTTGAGGAATCCAATGCTCATTCTTGAAAATTTTCCTCCACTTTAGAACTTGAACTGAACTGTCACAGCCACTACCATTCGTAAAATCTTCTGGAAAATAAAGCTGGTCAGGCTCACCTTTAAATTTCCTGAGAAGTGATACATGGAACACAGGATGAATTTTTGCTTCTGGTGGCAAGAGTAGTTTGTATGCAATTGCTACAATTCTGTCAATGATCTTGAATGGCCCAAAATATTTCATACCAAGCTTCTGATTCTTTCAGAGAGCTACTGAATTCTGGCGGTATGGTTGTAGTTTAACCAACACCCAATCTCCCAAATTATACTGAACATCTCTTCTTTCCTTGTTTTTCTGAGCCACCATTTTTTCCTGTGCTCTGATTAGATTGGTTCTCAACTGAGCCAAAATCATGTCCCTCGAAACCAGATAATCTTCAACTTCAGAATTTGTGGCTGATCCTCTGACATAAGATCCTATTGTTGGAGGAGGTCGACCAAATAAAATATGAAATGGAGTTAAACCAGCAGAGGTATGGTAAGTTGTATTATACCAATATTCAGCCCAGGGAAGATAGAGTCCCCACTTTGTAGGATTTTCAGCAGTGAAACATCTCAAATACTGCTCCAGAGTTTTGTTTAGAGTCTCTGATTGTCCATCTGTTTGGGGATGGTATGCTGTGCTCATAGCAAGAGTAGTACCTTGTAGTTTAAACAACTCCCTCCAAAAACTTGTAGTAAAAGCTCTATCTCTGTCAGACACAATTGCAGTAGGAATTCCATGAAGTTTAACAATGTCCTGAACAAATTTTCTAGCAACTGATTGACTTGTGTAATTAGCTCTGAGCATTGAAAAATGGCCATATTTAGAGAGCCTGTCAACAACTACCATAATCACTGTGTTCCCTTGAAAAGGTGGAAGCCCAACTATGAAATCCATGGCTACCTCAGTCCAAACTACTGATGGTATTGACAGAGGTTGTAATAAACCAGATTGCTTTAAATGATCAGCTTTAGCTTGCTGACATACCTGACAAGTTGTAACATGTTCCTCCACATCTTTAGCCATGCCTGTCCAATAAAAATTGGCATTTAGTCTCTTCAAGGTTCTTCTTATCCCAACATGTCCCCCAACTTTAGTATTGTGAAATTCAAATAACAGTGACTTCTTAACAAGAGAGTTGGAAGGTATATACAACTTATCTTTCCAGAAAATCAACCCATTTCTAATGGTTATTTCAGAGGGTAGAGTAGTCCCTGCAGCAACATCTGATAACCATTGTGAGGTCTCTGAATCTTGTTTAAATCAATCCTCAATTGATCCAGAAATTGAAAGTTTGGACAAGAAACATTGGTCAATGAGAGAAAAGATCTGGATAGTGCATCAGCTGCTTTGTTTTCCTTCCCCGGTTTGTACTCTATCGAGTAGTTGTGACCCAATAATTGTAGCAGACATTCTTGTTGTTCTGGAAATTGTAACACTTGATCATACATAGCTTTGATACTCTGATGATCTGTTCTAATAATGAATTGGTGACCCAATAGATAAGACCTCCATTTCTTCACAGCTTGCTCTATAGCATACAACTCTCTTACATAAGCTGACTGCTTCTGCATCCTTGGAGACAATTTTTGAGAATAAAAAGCAATTGGATGACCTCCTTGACTGAGAACTGCTCCAATACCAATTCCTGAAGCATCTGTTTCAATCACAAAGTTCTGAGAAAAATCTGGAAGTGATAACAGAGGTGCTGTTATTAGAGCAAGTTTAAGCTCCTGAAAAGCTTGTTGTGTTTGAGAAGACCAAATAAAACTATCTTTCTTCAAAAGATCAGTGAATGGTGCTGCAATTTTAGAAAATCCTTTGATAAATCTCCTATAGTACCCAGCCAATCCCAAAAACCCTCTGAGTTGCTTGAGTGACTTAGGTATTTTCCACTCCATGATGGATTTAATCTTCTGAGGATCCATTTGTACTCCTTCATGATTAACAATATGTCCCAAGTATTCTACTGATTCACTCCCAAAAGAACATTTTGATAATTTCACAAATAATTTGTGATCTGATAGTACTTGTAACACTTGGTGAAGGTGTGCTACATGCTCTGTCCAGGATTTACTATAGATCAAAATGCCATCGAAGAAAACTAACACAGACTTTCTCAAGAAATCCTTCAGCACATCATTCATAAGAGCCTGAAATGAAGCAGGGGCATTACTCAGTCCAAAAGGCATGACAAGCCACTGATATAACCCCACATGTGTTCTGAAAGCAGTCTTCTCCTTGTCTGTAGGATTCAGTAAAATTTGATGGTACCCTGACCTCAAATCCAGCTTAGTGTAGTATTTAGCCCCATTCAATTCATCAAGTAGCTCTTCCACTGTGGGCATGGGAAATTTATTCTTGACAGTGACCTCATTTAGAGCCCTATAATCCACACAAAAACGCCATGTTCCATCCTTCTTTTTCACTAAAATCACTGGAGCTGAGTATGGACTGTTACTGGGTTCAATCAGACCATCCCTTAATAACTCCTCAATAATTTTCTCTATTCATTCTTCTGTGAATATGCATACCTATAAGGTTTTACAGAAGTGGGTTTGGTACCAGGTTGTAAAAGCTCTCTGTGGTGGTAAAGATGCAGGTTTCTCAAATAAGTGTTTATATAAATGCAGAAGAAGAATAATGTCAGGATGTAAATTCTGAGGTATATCACAAAGAACATCTTCCTGAACTGGCATTGGTTGCAAAGTGTAGCACTCAGCAATTGCATCAGTAGAAACCATTCTCTCCATATGATGATACTGAGCCTGCTGCACTGAAGATTGTTCCCCTTGAAACTGAACAAACTTGTTATCCAGATAAAATTTCATCACCATCTTCTGATAGTCAGTCACATAAGGCCCAAGAGTTGCAAGCCATTGTACTTCCAAGACAATGTCAGCTCCCCATATTGGTAAGACTACTAGAGGAACTTTGATTGTATGTTGCTGAATCACAATTGGAACTTCTTTAATCTTCCCCACAGCCTGCAGAAACTGACCATTCCCTACCATTCCCTACCTTAACTGTAAAATCAGGACATGGTTGAATTGGTAACCCCAAAGTTTCAGCAATTCTAGGTTGTACAAAATTGTGAGAACTCCCATTGTCCACCAAAATAGTAACATGAACTCCCTGTACCACAACTCTGAACCTCATTGTTGTTGCAGAATTTGTTCCTGATAGAGCAAAATAAGACAGAGTTGGTTGTAACTGATCCTGTTCCTCAGGTGGTGGTTCAGGTTGCTCCAAATGTGTGATTAGAGCCTGATCTTCATCATTTTCCAGATTAATGTGCAAATACCTGGGTTTATTGGGGCAATTATGAGTTGGAGAGTACCTGTCATCACAGGTAAAACATTGCCCTTTTTCTCTTCTTCTAGCAATCTCAGCTTGAGACATGATTTTGGTATTTTGGGCTGTTTGTGGTGGTTGAAATGGTTGTTTAATGTTTGGAGTAGGTAAAATAGCAGCTGGAGTGTAAGGCTTAGTGTAAGATCTGTAACTGAGAGGTTGTTTGGAAGATTTTACTCTTGTTTCATGTAATTTTGCTAAACCAACAGCCATAGAAATAGAAGTAGGTTTTGCAGCAATCAACTCACTCTGTAAATCATTTCTTAACCCTCCAATGAATATATCTACTATCATTGCTTTAGATAAACCCTCACTCCGGTTCAGGTATAAGCAAAACTGAGAGTAAAAATCAGCAACCGAAGAATTACCTTGTGACAGCTTGAATAGTGTTCTCCTTGGATTCTCAAACTCAGAAGGGCCAAATTGTTCTATGAGAGCTCGAGTGAAGCTCCTCCAATCGAAAAACTGACCTAGTTTCTTTAAGCTTTGAAACCAATTAATGTGAGATCCCTCCATATTCGCCTCAGCCACAATCAACTTGTTCCACTCACTGGTTCTGTAGATCGAAAAATAAGCCTCAGCTCTTGCTATCCATTCAATTGGATCAGATCCAGTAAATTTTGGGAAATAAACTGCATTCTTGTCTTGAACTCCATGAAACTGTTGCAGATTCGAGCAATCTCCTTGAAAATTCATCTGAGTAGTGCTAGATTCCTCACCTTCTACTTGTTTCTGCTTGAGATTTGCAGACATCGTAGCAATGATTTGATCCAATTTTTCTTTCACACCACCAATTTCCTCTTGAATCTCCTTCTGACCTTTTTCAAGAGCTGTAGTCCTTTCAGCTTGAGTCTGTGTGTTCACCATGGCAGGAGGTCGATGAAAGCACCAAATAGAGTAAACTAAATTTCAACAGAACAACGAGCAGCTAAAACTCAACAATCAACAACACCAAAAATATTTAGCCTTAGCCAATTAGGCTTCCATGGCGATTTCATTCAACGAAGTATCAATTTAGCTTCGAAAAGCTTCAAGCAAACAGAAATGGAAATAGAGAATTACAGAGAGAAATGAGAGAGAAGAAACAGAGTCCAGATTCAACAACAACCTCACACATATTCTCTCTCTAACTATATACTATTCTAGATACTTCTGTGGTACTCGTTTTGCTCTCTCGCTCCTTCGCAAACCATTTGGATTGGCTGTGGTCTCCACCTCAGCAACCTCCTCTCCTCCTTCTTCCTCCTCACGAGCCTTGGGACCACTTTGAGTTTTCTTGCCAGCCAAGTCAAATAATGGTTGATGAAAGACATCCCCCGAAACGCTGACGTTTAGTTTAAGAGGCTCACTAAATGAAACGCCATCGTTTCCTTTGTTCGCTTCTTTATTTGCCACGGTGTCGTTTTGCAGTTTAGCCTTCTTCTTCTTCAACCTCTCGACTATCTCAGTCACCTGATCATCTCCAGTCATACCAATTTCTCATATGGGTTTCTCTCTCTCTCTCTGAGCATCTACCTATTCCTAGTTCGCTACACATCTTCAGTTGCAGACTTGTAGTGCTTAACCTTTTTTTTTTGGGCGGCAGAGGGCCGGGGCGGCCGGTGATGGTCGATCGATTCTGACGGAGAAGTGTCAGACTTTACTCAAAGTGGATGATATGCGACTGGTCGTTTGAAATCTTTGGAACCTAAGCGACAAGGTGCTTCATACGAGGACGGCTGACGTGGCATGCATATATGACATGACGGAGTGAGGTGGCAAGGAGAGGTGACGTGTCTGATTGCAAACTGTGACTGCAGGTTAGGGCTAAAATTTAAAAAGTAAAAAGTCCAAAGGTGAAAACAAGTGAAAACGCTAAATAGGGGTCAACTATATAAAATAAGAACAAGTCCAGGGGTCTAGAAATATTTAACCCTATTTACAATCATAAGTGTACGCTTAAATCATATGCGTACGATAGTGAAAAAAAAATCAGATACAGAGATGTTCTCATTAAGGTTTTGATAAATTATATTTATATCGAGTTATTTGGTGGTTTTGTAGCTGAATTTGAGTTACATGTGTAATTAGAACAAAATCATGCTATTTGTGTATTCTTTAGTATTTCAGTTCAATTTGTCATTTTAGGTTTAATTTCAGTATTTTTAGTTTAGTTTAGTTTTAGATTTTTTTTTGTTTTCTTAACATCTTGTTGTGTGTTTGGGTGTCTTGATGTTTCACAGGTACATTGAAGCGCCATAGAATCCCCGGGAATATAAATGGGTGGTCCAAAATAATTTTGGGGTCAATATGACATTTTTTTGGGTGAAATTGAGCTTGGCAGATTGACCTTTGGAGGGTAAATAAGACATTTCGCACTCTAAACGAGCTCAAACGAATATGGGGTCTTCTCAGGAATTGAAGAAGAGTCCTCAAGTTTCCAAAGAGTGCACACTTGCAAAATTCCAAGGTCATTTGAGCAAAAAGACGTTTGGTACAAAATTCATCTTTCCCGTGGAGCTGAACATTAACTTTTCAGCATTTGGAAAAGTTTTGGTGGCTGCAACACTCAATATTGGCTGCAGCGAATGTCTATTTTGGCCGGAGCGATCGATTGTCATTGGCTGCAGCTTTTCTAAAAAATAAATAAATTTTTGAAAGTTCAATTTTAATTACCAGTAATGCCACACGCTGCAGCGATTGACATTGGCAGCAGCAAAACAGTCCTTTTGCCGCGGCAACGATGCATGTTGCACCAATATGACATTTTAGTTGCAACCACTGTCAAATGCTGCAACAGAGTGGACTTATCAGATTTAAATCTAGAACATGATTACAAAGTGAAAGAGAAATGTAAAACTCATTTGAAGAATCATGTTACAATTACCCCTTTTTATTTGATAAATACGTCATATCATCATTAAATTGTCACGTCATCGAGATTGGATGTAAAAGTTAATTGTCGTTACAATAAGTACTACTAATTATGTCATGAAAAGTTTCAAGTAAAAGTACTAATTTGGTGACATTTTGAAATTATGTGATACTTGAGCTATTGTATGAAACTTTGATGACTAAATTACCCTTTTCTCTTTTAAAAATGATGACGTCGATGCTACATGTTTTCTATCACATTCACATGATTGGTCTCTAGAGAATTAATCTAGCAAATATAATCAATTTCTAACTTTTGGAGAAAGTGTACTACCATTTATGACATATATATGTCCATTCATGCCAGCTGATTAGATGTTCACGCCCTTAATTTGAACGCCCTTTCATTCTAACATGATTGCTAGTCAAATATTTTGACATCTCGAATGCTCATTCAACTAATCCGCATTGTCGTTGAAGTTTGTGTGCACTTTTCTTCATTTTTTCGTGTCTCGTCCAGAATGTGTTTCGGGTCTCATCTCCCCATCATCAAGCTTCACAGTCCCTACAGATGTTTACTATTTTTCACTATCACAAAATTATATACCGACCAACAGGTACAAATTCAAGATATGAATACATGTAGTTACATAGTTGAATTAGAATTTTAAATAAGTATCTTAGATGATATATTTTAGGCTCATCAATATGAGTTTGAATAGTTCTAGAGACTTTAAATAGGGATGTAGCAATTGTAGCAGGATATGTTGAATTATGTATTGGCTTGGCGATTCTCTTCACCCTCTCTTCTAGTTGTCACTCTTTTCCCGTTTATTGAATTAATCCATCTCGAATTGATTTCTTTATCACTGTAAAGTTATTCTCTCCATAAATTGCAATATCCTATTCTCTTTCTCGTCTCACTCTATAATTCTTGTTATCGGGTCATCAAACCCGTTCCACCGACTCATCTAAATCATGTAGATGAATTAACCCAACTTCATATTACTCCAAATTGTAAATAATGAAACCATAGAGAAACTGTTTCTAAAACCTTTTCTTTTACCATTATAGTATTGGAGGAAGCTGCAGTCAAAGTTATCTATTGAACAATGAATAGCTTCTAATCAAGTTGTTATATATTCAGGCCAACAAATCTGCTGATCAAACACCTTAACATAACATAACAACCCATACTAATTTATTAACTAAGCTCCCTAATAAGACCGGCAGCATCCAAACAAAGCCAAAAACAAAATTAAACTGCAACAAGGAATTATTATATTAATATATTCACTGTTGTGTGAATTTGGTAGGAAATTTGGCAGAGAGCAAAAAGAAAGATAGTTGCAACAATATTCTCAATTAAGTCTTCGATATTGAAATGTGATCAAAAGCGTAGACTTCTCGAAAGACACTAAAAAAGTTGCAAACTGTGACGGAAATTGTGAAAGAAAATTTTATGTAACAGCTCCGTCGTAAATTGTGACAAAAATTATATTTTTCGTCACAGATACACATTTGTGACGAAATTTCCGTTACAAACACACATTTGTGACGAAAATTTCTGTCACAACCATTTGTGACAGCCTAAACAATGACAGAAATATTCTATCACAGTTTCGTCACAAATTACATTATGCGACTGAAATCACAAACTTGTGACAAAAATTTCCATCACAGATCGCGAATTTTTATAGTGAGAATCATTCAAAACGATTCTTATCTACACAGGACAAGACACCTTTTATTTCTACTTAATTATCTTCCTTGGAGTGAAACAAAAAAAGCATTTCAATAAGATACACCAACCGGACTAGGAAATGGTAAATTGGACGGACAAACAAAACATGCACATCATATATAAATGGACAAACCACAAGAGCCTCCCTTTGGGGACCCATTGGAGGTTTTTTATTTGATGTCAATCATCAATAACCATAGATCCTATAGATTCAATGCACAACCAAGAGTGACAACAATTTTGAGAGAAACATTTTTTAGTACCTACAATGAGTGAATTAGTACATCATATGATCATCACTTTGATTATAGTTCATTGTCTAATGATCTTTCGAGTGAAGGCTCAAGATGGTCAACAACTCGATGAACCCCAACCGCAAGTTCCTAGTCCGATCCACCCGAGCGTCCCGGTGATCATCGGGATCCTCTCGGTCATGTTCTCCTTGACATTTATCCTATGCGCCTACGCAAAATTCTGCCACAACCCATTGACGTCCACGAACAACCATCCGCGGGACTTGGGGGGACTCATTAGGACAAGGTCTAGGTTTTCGGGAATAGACAAGACCGCCATTGAATCTCTCCCGTTCTTCAGGTTCTCCTCTCTCAAAGGATCGAAAGAGGGGCTAGAGTGCGCGGTGTGCATATCAAAGTTCGAAGAATCGGAGGTCCTTCGCTTGCTACCAAAGTGCAGACACGCCTTTCACATGTCTTGCATTGACCAATGGCTTGAGAGCCACGCAAGCTGTCCTCTCTGCAGATACAAGTTCGATCATAGAGACCTCAGGAGCTTGACTTACTCCAACAGCTTGAGGTACGTCGGGAACCAATCGAATCTCTCTCGCGATCTCAATCTCGAAATCTTTGTCCAACGAGAGCAAGACCAAGGCCAAGAATCTTCTTCTTCTTCCTTCTCTTCGAGGTTCATTTCCAACTTAAGAATCAGCAGTTTTCGCAAGCTCGAGAAAGGCAAAGGAGAAGAGTCGCTGATTGACCGGGATAGCAATAAGTTGCTGCACAAGTTCAATCATAAGATCATAGTCTCGGACGTTGTGATCAAGAGCCGGTGGAGCGACGTGAACTCGTCAGATATGTTGCTGTTGAGCTCGGAAATGCTTAGCGACACGTCGAGCAAGAGATTCTCCAATGATCAGAGGTTTTCCGTGGAAGAACAGACCGCGAAAGTGAAGGAGGATATGGAGAGGAAGAGACTGTTTGAGTCCAAATTTAGTGCAAATTCAAGCTTACCGTCTAGTTCCACCATTAATGTTGTTGAAGATGATAAGCCAACTACAAGAACCTTGAATTCTGATGAGAGGAGGTCGATGTCGGAGATTACAAACGTGTCAAGATTCGGTACGAAGAGTAGGATTAAGGAATCTGTCTCCGGGGAGGACGAGAGAACGAGGAGGCTTTGGTTGCCCATTGCGAAGCGAACTATACGATGGTTTGCGGGACGGGAAAGAATGGGTTCACATGAGGTAATAGAGAGCATAAGAGGGCCATCAAATGTTTAATCTTTTTCATTTTCATGTTCAAACTAATTGTGCAAGGTTAGCCAACTCCTTAGAATGTTGATTAGTTGATTGAAGGTTTAATTTGACAACTAGTTTTCGTTAATTATACGCAGCTCTTGTTGTTTATTGCTTATTGTTTTTGTTAGTGTCTTGAAACTTAAATGAAGTCGCAAAAAAAAAAAAAAAAAAAAAAAAAAAAAGACAGTTTGAAAGATATATGAAACTTGCAAAATTATAATGTATGTATTAATATGTTTTTAAGAGTGCGAATTAAGAAGTTTTTACTCGGGTTTTTTCACTGTTACAGAAAACGGTTTGTTTTATTTTATTTATTTTATTTGTTTTGGAGAACTCCACAAAGAGAGGTGAGGGATTTGGTTGGACACTCGGGCCCCTACTTGTTGATTAGTTGAGTGAAAATTTAATTTCTAAACTCGTTAATTATACGCAGCTCTTGTTGTTTATTGGTTTTGTTAGTGCCTTGAAACTTCAAAGAAGTCGCCAAAAAAAAAAAAAGAAGACAATTTGATGATATATGAAACCTGCATAATTATAATGTATGTATTAATATGTTATTGATAGTGTGATCTAAAAAGCTTTTACTCGGGGATTTTCACTATCAAAAAAGCATTCAGAACACATATGGATCATTATCGATGGCTAGTCATGTCATTTGGACTGCGCAATGCCTCAACCACATTTCAAGCTCTCATGAACCAAGTAATGCAGCCTTTTTTAAGGAAGTCAGTGCTGTTTTTATTTTATTTTAGGGGAAATTATACGTAGCTACGATGTACTTGACACATTTTGCCCTGTATACCTTCTCGTTACACGTACCTACCCTTAATTTTATAGTCATTTTTCAGGCTTGTGATTTAGGATTTTGTTGGGTTCTTGTTTGGTTGAAATTAGGCTTGTGAGTAAGGATTTTGCTAGTGTTTGGATTTGGGTTGAGTTTTGCTTTCTAGCTTGCTCTAAAAATTGAACTTTGGAAAGTTCAGGGTAGGTACGTGTAACGAGAGGGTATCCTGAAACTGTTGCCTTAGGGTTAGGGCTAGGGGTTGTTCTTTTTCAACATGGACACCCTATAGTTTTCTACTTCCAAAAACTATTCCAAAGAAAGCAAAAGCAGTCGGCCTATATTAGGGAATTGTATGTCATTGATTAAACAGTGAAGAAATGAAGGTCATACCTATTGGAACACAAGTTTATAACCAAGACAGGTCATTAGAGAATCGAATCAATGTATGACAAAGTCTTGCAGGTACCTGAGCAGCAAGATTGTTTAGTTCAACTTTTGGGTCATGAATATACAAGTGAGTACATGGAAGGAAAGGATCGGAAAATAGAGTTGTTGATGTCTTGTCAAGGTCATTTATGTCTATCACAGCATTATCTCAGCCAAAGTTTGAGTTCATTGACAAATTGAGGGAGGAGCTACAAAAAAATGCTGACACTTTAAAGTTCATGAGATAAATTCAAGAGGACAATACAGGTTAGTCTTTATTCTCCCACAAGTATGGACTGTTATTTTGGAAAGGGAAACTGCTTATCCCATCTTTTACTATACTAAAGAGGCTTGTTGGATGAGTTCCATAATACTTTTATTGGGGGCCGTGTTGGTATCAAAAGAACATATAAGAGAATTGCTGACAACTTCTGTTGGGAAGGCATGTTGAGGGAGGTTGAAGATTATGTTGATTCTTGTGCAGTATGCCAACAAGCTAAGACCGAACACAAACAACCAGGAGGTCTACTACAACCTCTATTAATTCCATTACAAGTTGGTATGACATTGCAATGAATTTTATAACTGGGTTGCCAAGTTCTCATGGAAATACTATTATCATGGTGGTCATTAATAGATTAATCAAGCATGCTCACTTTGTACCTCTCAAGGCTAACTACACAAGTGTCACAGTGGTTCAAATGTTTATTCAAGAGATAGTCAGACTACATGGTATGCCAACTTCTATTGTTTCAAACAGGGACATGGCATTCACATATATTTTTGGCAAGATTTTTTTAGGCTTCAGGGCACAACATTAGCAATGAGTTTAGCATACCACCCTCAAACAGATGGTCAGTCTGAATCATTGAACAAAACACTAGAGATGTATTTGAGGTGCTTTGTGACTGATTGCCCAGTAAAATGTAGAGAAATTTTACCTTGGGCTGAACTGTGGTACAATACTGCTTTCCAGACTGCAGCTGGAATGACACCATTTCAAGCCTTATATGGATGAGCTCCTCCAACAGTCAAAGAATACACTACAAGGTCATCTTCTGATAAAGAGCTGGACATCCTATTATGTGACAAAGACAGGTAGAAAGATTGTAAATGAATCTCCACGGGACACAACAGAGAATGAAGTTTTATAAAGATAAGGGAAGGAGATAAATCCCGTTCGAAATAAATGATTAGGTCTTGGTAAAATTGCAACCCTACAAACAATTATGTACTTCCAAGGAAGAGTGAGAAATTGGGTATGAGATATTTTGACCCTTTTCTCATAGAAGCAAAGATTAGAGAGTGTTAGATAGATTATTAATTATATTAGTTTTATTCATGTATTTGTTAGTTTCCTTT
>JAYMTF010004938.1:0-12318 GCA_036897485.1 Pelargonium nanum | reverse complement strand
TTGATAAAGTGAATAAAAAAACTTATTAGGTTAAAATAACATTACGATATTTACATTTGCGAATCCAGTTTTAAATTATTTGAACAATAGATACGGGTAAATACGAGTTTTAAAAACTAACGATTAGAAATTTAAATTTTAAAAAGTGAACACCAAAAAATGAGTCGATAACATTATGAAATTCACTTATGAAAATGAGGTTTTCAATTGTTTAGACAATACATATACTAAATACGAGTTTCGAAAAGTAACATATTAAATTATATTCAATGTTTTCATATATTTAAAAGTAATATACGGTACTTATGTTGAAATTATTAAACATAAAAAATGATGAAAAAGAAATTCATTTTATTATATAAAAATAAATTTAGTAACAAATTTTTCAACCTAGAATAAAAACTGACTTTGGGTTATACCAAACATACGACATGGAATATTCTAACCGGAATGCTCATTCCATTATGTGTTATTACAGCGTACCAAACGTAGCCTTAGTGTTCATTATTTTTAGTTTTTAGAACTATTAAATTTGGTCAAAAAAAACAAAAAAAAAAAGAATGGGGTGAGAGAGGCTCGAACTCTCGACCTCAGGATCACTCGCTTAGCTATGAGACCTAC
The DNA here is from genome assembly GCA_036897485.1 of Pelargonium nanum. Taxonomy (NCBI): domain Eukaryota; kingdom Viridiplantae; phylum Streptophyta; class Magnoliopsida; order Geraniales; family Geraniaceae; genus Pelargonium; species Pelargonium nanum. Next base: position 11,697 of record JAYMTF010004938.1, on the reverse strand, counting down.
GCGCTAGCCAACTGCGCCACCACCCCAATTGCTAATTTGATACAGACAATGTTAATTGTTGTATTCCGATCTATTGATGAAAATAGATAAGTGTAAGTGGTTAGTGGTGACCACAGACACGAAACAGGTAAGAGGACAGTTTTTGGCAGCTAATCCTACTACTAATTTGGGTTAGGTGTTAATCATCATTCAATTATCAAACAATCACAGATACCCATTTTTTCAAACACAATATCGATTAATTGCCGTAATTAGCACAACATCTTAACAAAACCCTACCACTCATTCACATCCAAAAAGGGAGTGACTATTCAAATATCACCATCTTCATCTTCCATTGCATTGCATGCTTATATAGTAGTTGGTGAACTGTAGTGTCACTGAAGATCACACATTGATTTGGAATCTAATCAATATTTACCTTTATACAAATTAATTATACTAATTTCGAATTAGTTTTTTCATATTTTGTTAATCATATATGCAAATAGGAATGTCGTTTCGTGATTTTACGATCAAAATACATTATCGATTGTATAGCTCCCACTGTTTTGCATTTCCATTTTTGAGGTTTCCAATTTTGTAATACTATGATGGGTGCACGGTTCAATAATGTGAAAACCATATTAGGAATTGATTCTCGCAATACTGTATAGCATTGTGAACTGATACACACATATAATTTTGATTAACAGTTGAAGAGTTGTTTAAGTTTATAGATTTTCTATTCGGATTGTTTTTTTTTTTTTTTTTTGTAAGTGACATGTGCACAAAGCTAGTTCGGACACTTTTTACCGTGCCATTGAAAAATTGTAACAGTTAATTCGTAATAATTTTGTACACATTTCGAAACTATTCTATTACTGTACGATTTTAATGACGTGACATATTCTCCAACATGATGCGTTGAAGGAAATTTCATTTTGGTAGTAGACTTAAGTTTGTACTCAAGTTACTAACACTAGTTTAATTTTTTTAATAATGATGAAATAAAATATTTAAAACTTCATAATCTTATATATACACGCACCCATGAACACGCTTGATCTAGAGAGAAACCTATGAATTGATTAATAAACAGTATAAATGAATAAATTGAAAGCAAGTAATTAAGCAATACAAATACATATTGTAAAAGCAAAGAATATTTCTTTGATTGATTAGAATTAAGTGTGAAACTTTGAAAGAATCGAATGAAGCAATACAGATGAAACCAGAAACTAATTCATAATGAACACTCTTCATAGAAATACATCAGGCTATTTTAGAGAATTAATAGATGATGAACTGTGAAAAAACATACTATATATGCCTAAACCATCCAAATTGATTGTCCAACTACTGCCCAGAAAATGAAGCTTCCTTCAAATTTGCTACATACTTTCTCAATTTTTGTACCATGAATTGCCTTCTCCCAAACCTACATTACTTGTGTCTTTCAACAATATACTACCACAAACATATATTTTAATTAATTGTACCATTCTCAATATTTCCGAGCCTTTTATTTTCTTTATATATTAGTTAAAATTTTCATTTCAACAAACATATGATCATGTTCATATTTTTTAAAATTAGTATGCAAGATTTTCACTAGAGTATGAATGTATATTTATGTTCCAATATTGTCTTAGAACACTTAATTAAGCTAAGACATTTCCAATTGAATATTACTTTACGTTTCAAGTTCGCAAAAAAAGATATGTCAATTAATGACATACGATATATTTTTATATATCGTAGATTATCATTCAAAGTGGCACGTCGGATCATAGGAATAACGAATATTCAAACCATGCATGAACTAGGAAAGTTATTTACTTATTTAGATATGTTTTTTTAATGAGTCCAAATTGATTATTGGGTTGACAAATGCAGAATCAGGATACTGCCGTCCAATGTACTGCCCTACCATTTTCTCAATGTGTGTACATATATTTATATACAGACTTCATGATATCATTATAATCAACAAGATGTATATAATATATTAGTTGAAGAATCATGAGAATAAAAACATATACAGTTAATTAATTAAATATTTGGAGATACATAACGACCAAAGCACCAAACGTTTATATCTGAATTTGGAAAAATACAGCCATGCATGAAACAGTGCACATTCATTCATAATTGAATTGCAGCAATTTCATGACACAATAATTTTATTTTTATTTTCACAAGTAAGAGAATCTGGCAACCATTTAAATGTGCATGAAATACAACAAAATCATAAATTTTAATAATAAAATAAATATATGTAATATGTATTTGATAGTGGCGTGTCGTGCAGTTGATTCTTTGTACCCATAAGCTTTTGTGACTGATTTGTAATGGCGTATATGTAGTGTGTATTGAATGTATTTGATACGGATCATTTTATTTATTTTGTCCATAAACTAAATTAAATTCTTTGGACTACAAAAAGTCAAAGTGATGAGCTCGTTAGATCTTGATAGAGAGATATTACAAGAAAACAATATTTGTAGGGTATTTACAGTTTGTCATTTGTCATCATATATAGAACCAAAATAGAATTTGAGAACCTATAAGCAATAAATTCCATTAAAATACATCTCAATTTCTTCAAAGACAAGTTTCAATTGCCAAAATGCTCTGCTTTTGTTTTACCGATCTGTGTCTCTTTTTGTTTGCAGCTTTATTACAACACATTCTACTTCAGTCTCATTTTCTTTCACTTTACATTTTAACCAAAAGCCACTATGCTATTTTTCAATGATATCTATCGTTTCGTATAATCCATCGGTTTAAATTAGTTTCTAGAAAAGAGACATACATTTTTATTGCCTTATAAGACGAGCCACACAACGAAAGCAAACTATATATATCAATTCTACATTTTTTTCCCACTTCGACAATAGAATTTGACTTACGATCCTCATTAAAGAAGTATGAAACATGAACTACTAGCTGTCAATTTTCAATAAAATTTAACTTACTATCATAAATAATGATGAAAGTGAAACTTTATTAATAAATTTAGCATTTTATATTACCATCTTTCGTTATGCCTCAAAAGCACTTAATACTACAATTTATCACATGCAAACCGGCAAGTACACTACGAAGAAAGCTTACGACATCCTTCACTCGTCATCGTCTCATATCAGGTTTGGTTCGGGTTGTTCAATACTTGCTTGGATGTTTCATTCTGAAAAGCTTTTTCGTTTTCTAGTTGGGCTTCTAATCCAATCTCGTGCTTGAGATGAGGGTTTGTTATCTTGTACTCTTTAATTTTTGAGTTTTCATAATAAAAAGTACCGCTTGATTATAAAAAATAAAGATAAAAAACTTAATACTGTTAGAAAATTTTAATTTTTATATTGAAAAGTAATAAATTATGAACCAAATGTGAGAGATAAAATGTTAAAAACTTTAAAAAAATAAATTAAAGTAGTTATGTATTAGTGGTGAGAATAATTAAAATTGACATAGTAAAATATGGTGTCATGTTTGGTTAGGCTTAGCAATAGTTGAAGGAAAGGGATCTGTCTACCTACTGCCTAAAAGACCAATCTTTTTTAAGCTTCATTTTTGTGGTCTACAAATGAAACCAAATCTCAACAGTACTTTGGTAACAGTTTTTCATTTCTGCTTTATGCTTTCTTACATTGCATCACTCTTTTTTAACTTTTAATTCAGTCATTGTCACTAGCAACTTTAAATTTATAAATTAATACATAATACTAATTCATCTCTTTTTCACTCGCACAATTATATAAAACACTTTAAACTTAAACTTATTAGACATGAGAATCATTTTACTCACTTCAACAATAATAGATTAACTAAAGTAAATGAATACATGCAGATAGTTCGGAATGATGTAACCATAATAGAGAAGAAAAACAAAGATATATATTATCGGTCGGAAAAATGGAATGTAGCTGACAAAATAAACTTAGAAATTATTTTGAATGGGATCAAATCAGTGTGTTTAACTCTTTACACATAATTTTTAAAACGAAAAGTGAGATGCAAGATTTGGGTTATATTTATAATTAAATATATTTGATATTGTTAATGATATTTAAAAATTATGGAACAGATCTATGCAGTTCATAAATAATTGCAGAAGGGCTGTTTTGGGTCCCAAACTTAAAAGCCTCTTTATTTTCACTTGTCAATTTTGCAATCGCAATTCGCAAAAACAACAGAACATAAATATATATGAGATTGTTTACTGTTAACAATATGTTAATTTTGATTGTTTACTGCTAACAATATGTTAATTTTTTATATATAAACATATTTCTATTCACTTTTATCAAAGCTAAACCAATAATAAAATACTAAGAACAACAAATTGACAGTTACATGACAAAATTATTATTAAAAGATGTAGTTTAATATATATGAGATTGAGAGACCAATGATTGAGAGATCAATGTATACAATTTCTGGCAATTTTAATTAGAAACTATAAAATTAAAATAATATTTAAATAAAATAAAAAATCAAATATATTATTTGGTAGAAAATAAATAACATAACATGATAGTTTGTAACGTAATATTTTTAGTACATCAAAATAATTAAAAGAATATATTTTAAAGAAATAAATGATTGATTTTAATGGGTTTTTTAAAACAATAAAATTGTTTCTTATATTTTATTATTGTTATTGGGAATAAGAATTAAAACCAATGAGTAACAATCTAATATGATTTAATTAACTTCATATACCTACAACGTTATAATTAACTTCAACTCGCTGCTAGCCTGCCTCTTTTATCCTTCTTCACACTAGGGTTTCAACGAGCGGAGTTTTTCTCGGGCCGCCATTTTCGGTCAAAATCTATCAAATATTTTCGGTAAGCGGTACTGGTCCATAGACATAGTAAATTTAGTTTAGTGTCATTTTTAATATTAGAGTTTTGAAAAAAAAATGAATCTCTCGTTTGGATAACGAGTTCTTATAATGTTGATAGTGTCCTCCCAAATAGTATTAAATATTTTTTATATTAAAAAAATTACATTAATCACTTACTTGTACTACACTTTTATATTTAGGACAATTTATTTACCTTCATATCAAATCTATTTACCTCATTATAAACCATTGCTACAATTTATTAGATACATTATTTTACGTATTTTTTTTAAAAAAAGTACATTATTTTACGTTATAGTTAATTTTATAATTAAACAAAAGTTTTAGGCATAACTAAAAAATTGATGTCTAATAATATGTTAATATGCATTATAAACCTACTTTTGGTTCAAAATTTTATTATGATGTATAAACTTCATGATCAAATATAGTACGCCCTTTCTTTTCAATATATATATCTCCAATGAGTGTCCATTTTCTTAGTATCTTTTAACACGTGATCGTGATAATTTTAGAGTAAATATACCATATTAAACTAACTTTTTATTTTTTTCCAAATATATATAAGAATACTCATTTTGAGACAAAATAGTAATACATATTACAAAAATGTAATCATTAATTTGATGCTTTACAAATGCAAGTTGCATTAAATGTAATCTTAGAGATTAATACAAAATTTGGTAAGCTTACCATAAGGAACCTACATGTATTCAAGAAGAACTATATATTCAAAGAACTTTTAATTATAACACTAATATATAGTCATTGGATTCAGAATTAAAATCATTACATTCATGTTACTCCCCAAAATTTAAAGTGTCCAACATGCTACAAAGTAAAATGTAGATACTTTTTTTTTTTTTTGGTAATAGAATGTAGATACTTTTATACCCGAGACAGATCACAAAAAGTAAATAATTATAAGTTAGAAAAAATCATTCACTCCAACCCAAAATTAATCCCACACGACCCAAAAATAAATACTTTAAGTATCAGCACGCGCCCACCAGCGCGTGAAAATATAGTTCCTGCAATATCCTGGTCCTCAAGTCCCAAGTATTTATAGCCAGACAATGGGACAGTCATGGACTCACAAAAACAGAGATCAGACCAAAACACAATGTCTCGCCCACTGTTTCTTTTCTTCCAAATATGTCATCTTCTACTGCTCTTCGCCGCCGCCGCCACTCACGCCGGCGGCGGCAGGTGGCAGTTCCTGCAGCCGAGCATCGGCATATCGGCCATGCACATGCAGCTCCTCAACAACGACCGCGTCGTCATCTTCGACCGCACCGACTTCGGCCTCTCCAACATCTCCTTGCCGGCCGGAAAATGCCGCAACGACCCCAGCGACACAGCCCTCAAGGTCGACTGCACCGCCCACTCCGTCGAGTACGACGTGATTTCCGGTAAGATCCGCCCACTCATGGTCCAAACCGACGTCTGGTGCTCCTCCGGCGCGCTCATGCAGGACGGCCGTTTGGTCCAAACCGGCGGCTTCAACGACGGCGAGAGGCGGATCAGGATCTTCGCTCCGTGCGACGGCGGAGAATGCGACTGGGAGGAGGTGGAGAACGGGCTGGCGGCGCGCCGGTGGTACGCCACCAATCACATACTGCCGGACGGCCGGCAGATCATCGTCGGAGGAAGAAAACAGTTTAATTACGAATTTTACCCGAAAAGCAACGCCGAGGCTGCGAGGACTTACAGTTTACCGTTTCTGGTTCAGACCAACGACAAAGGAATCGAGAACAATCTCTACCCGTTTGTCCACCTGGTCCCCGACGGCAACCTCTTCATTTTCGCCAACAATCGAGCTATACTCTTCGATTATGTCAAGAATGCAATAATAAAGACTTTCCCGACAGTCCCCGGAGGCGATCCGAGGAACTATCCGAGCACTGGGTCGTCGGTGTTGCTCCCGTTAAAGAACACCGGAGCCAACCCGGTGGCGGCGGAGGTGATGGTTTGCGGCGGCGCGCCAACAGGATCATTTAATCAAGCCACGAATGGGAAATTTGTAGCGGCGCTTAACACATGTGGAAGAATTAAAATCACCGACCCGAATCCACAATGGGTCATGGAGACCATGCCTCTTGCTCGGGTCATGGGTGACATGATCCTCCTCCCCAACGGCGACGTTTTGATCATCAACGGAGCCGGAACCGGCACTGCCGGCTGGGAGAATGGGCGGGACCCGGTGTTGAGCCCGGTTCTGTACCGACCCAACAACCCGGATGGATCTCGGTTCGAGATCCAGAACCCGACCACCATTCCCCGAATGTACCACTCCACCGCCATTTTGCTCAGTGACGGCAGCGTCCTCGTCGGCGGGAGCAACCCACACGTCAACTACCAGTTCACCGGAGTGCTCTTCCCGACGGAGCTGAGCTTGGAGCGGTTTTCGCCGTCGTATATGGATCCGAGGGCGCTGCGCCCGAAAATCGTGCTGCCGGCGACGCAGACTAAGGTCACATACTCGCAGAAATTCATGGTGAGGTTCAGAGTCGGCGGCGTTTTGGATGAAAATGCGGTGGCGGTGACAATGGTGGCGCCGTCGTTTGCGACGCACTCGTTCTTGATGAATCAGAGGGTGGTGGCGCTGGACGGCGGCAAGGTGGCGAGTCTTGGAAAATCGACGTACCAATTAGAGGTCACGTCGCCGGGAACGCGTAATGTTGCGCCTTCCGGATATTATCTTCTCTTTGCGGTTCACAAGGATATACCGAGTGAGGGCATTTGGGTCCATTTACAGTGAAAATAGAAATATTCTTTTCAAAAAAATGAAAAGAATTTTTTTATATATATAAAATACAATTTATTTTGTTTAACTTTTTATTTGATTTCATTATTGGTGATTGTTTTGGTGTTTATATATTATTGATTTTTTTAAAATGTGAATTTAAGAGATTAATTGAATGAATAACTTGCTGGATTTAAATACCAGATATAAGGTCTTTAATTTCCAAATCCTTACTCAATAAAGACAAGCATGAAAGAATTATTATTATTTGTTTCTTTTCAACTTAAGGGAATTGAGTTGGCTACAAAATTGAATTCGGAAATGGTTAGATTGGGAGAAAAATAAGAAAGGTTGTCGACATTGTTAAAGTTAAGGCGGACATATGCATCATGAAACTAAACGTCTCAAATACTGTAGTGAAAGAGTAATGTTGGTTAAACTATTACATTCAAGTTAACATCTTCATTAATTGGAGTTCACTGAAGACAATTTCATTGAAATCCAATTAAGACATAAACCCGCCGATGGAGGGAGTTATTCGATTATGGGATTTCTGTGAAGAGTTAGGACCACGGCTTAGGGACCGAGGAGGAAATTTTTGAAAGGAATGGATCTTGATAATACATATAGTGTTAATTGCAATATATAAGGCTACAATACAGACATTTGCATGGCATTGAAGAAGTAGGTAAAAAAATTAAATTTGCACAACCAACTTTGTTATTATAGTACTGTACTGGTGTTGGCACTTTCAACAGGACCTATGAGACCTGCGTCTCAACTCTCAACCAGTTCAAAACAAATAACAAAAACGTTTACTACATAATTTCACGATCTTGGGACAAGCTTTGCTCTTCGGAAACTTCCAACTACGTAACCTTCTTATGTGTCTTGTCGTAAAAATTTGAATGCTTTGGTTAACAATTGTTCGACATGTACTCTTTTGAAATAAATAAATAAACGTGCATCTATATTGAATTGCACATACATGTAAAACATTTTTGCATGATGCCGTGATACAAGACATTGACACGTAATGTGATGCATCTTTTTTACTCTTGTCAAATTAGCTAGCAATCTATAGCTTCTTGTCCTCTTGTCTTTCGTATTATGTTATTACCTGTAATTAAAAATAAAATCCAATGTTTTGTAAGGTTTATAGATATTGAAGGAGAATTTGTTGGCTAGCACGGTTAAGTACTGAATTCAAATTAATGTGTTTTTGAAGTACCGTCTTTAGCGTGAAAGTAAAAATTTCAATTTAAAAGAAAAAAGGTAGAGAGAGTTCTAGATAGAGATTCTACAGAGAGAAAGTCTCAAATGTAGTTGATTTTCTTTTACCGATGAAAGTTTATTTAATACTCACAAATAGATCTCATTATCACGTTTATTAGTAATGTGATATTGTGATTAATTGTATTGGAAAAATCCTCTTATTTGGAGCCCACTTAGGTGCTTGAGTCATAGCTTCTCGGTCGCGCTCTCTATGGGCATAGGGTGAGCTATATTGCTCCCACATGTCCTTTGAGTCCAACGTGGTAGAGTTAAACCTAGCTCTAAGAGCTCTTACTGCTTCAAGTATAGTATCCTAGTGTCTTTGCTAAGATGTGAATTCTTGTAGGTGGCTTGGCGAGGCAAGTTCTAGTGTTGAGTACGAATCATACACAAATTTATTGAAAACACGAAAGTGTCCATGCATAGAAACAAAAGTAACTATGAGTATATATTTTTTTCTACGTTCCCCTTTTAAGAGAAACAAACGCACGACAATTTTTCCGATATTATATATACAACAAGATATCTTTCCTTTTTTGGTTAAAAGTAAAGGACTCATTATGCTTAAATGCATGTAGAAATCTTATTGAAACTATTCACTAATCTATCTAAAGTCTCATATTTTTAGAGATTTAATTTGGTGTGTTTGGAGATAATAAAGAAGTCACGTAAAAGCTATAAGATGAAGAGATAGAAGGAGTCATTTTCTAAGTCATCGTCATCATCCACACGGGTTATCCTTGTAATGCATAAAACTAAAACCTTTGTGTTTTGCTTCATTGTCTGAAACTGCTCCATTTGCAGTGCATTTTGATAAAAAGTTAGGTAACTTTTCACATTTCACATATTTCCCTATAATTAAAGTTGGTGCCTACATGTTCACTTCTCTTATATTTATGTGCTATTAATTCGTATAATGGAAATGTGTCACATTCATTCATTTCTAACAATCCGTGATATAAACATAGATAAGTTGTCTTTAATGTAAATCCAAGAGCCTAGCTATCTATAGGGTCTAGTTGAAATGCCCAGACAAAGTTTAATTATGATATAATTACTTATATTATATGTCTGAGATATGAAATTTCACTTGTGAACAAAATGGTTTCTTAGGGTCAATTGTTTAATTTGATTTATGCGGTTAATTAAAGATATCTAGACTACTATATTTGCATAGTCAATGACAAACATTTTATGAGCAGAGGCTTAAGTTCATTAATTAATGAGTTGTGGAATATTCAAATAGTAAAATAAATATCATTGGCCCGATAGATGTAATTTTTAAGCCAATGACATTTGAAACTACATAGTTTTGACTAAATGTCCCTCAAATAAATATCATTGGCCCGATAGATGTAATTTTTAAGCCAATGTAATTTTTATACCATTTTCCATCTTCTCTATTTACCATAGAAAGAAATCATCCATTAGAAAGAGAATGAAAATGAAATTGGGTGAGTTCTCTTCTAAATAGTGCCAATCGCACAGTGGTCACCGATAGAATATTTCATTAGTGATGAAATTTATTTTGTCGTTGATTAACATTATTTACTTATCATAGATGGTCGCTATTTATTAGTCTGACAAAAAATCATCGATGTTTTAAATTATGTCGACAACATCGGTTAATAAAACTCCAAAAAAAATATTCATCAACAATTTATTTTTAATTATATTTGAGAAACTATCACAATACATGCACTACTAAAACAAAATCCATAATTATTCAAAAATAAAATCCATAAAATTATCTCCGACGTGCAATACACTGTATCGATGCTAGGGTTCAGTAGGTGTCGAGGTGTTTGGTCAGAAGTTTGAGTTCATAGAGAGATCGGAAATAAATCTTTACTTTTTTTCAGTTTGAACACCGATGGACGAAAAAAATATCTCGTCAATGATCTCAGTCATTTATGACGGGTGTGGAGGCGTCAATATTTAGTTATCAATGACAATTTGATCATGATCCGTCACTGATCATAGAGTGTCATTTTTATTCCCATTGTTTACTGTCATTATGAAACTAAAAATTGGAATTGAAACGTTTTTTTAAAGGTAATTGAAGAAAAGTTTCAATGGCTCCAAAATCTAAATGGCTACTGGCCTGGACCCCCCTAAGCAAGTAGAGGCATTTGGTGTGGTTATAGCTGGTTATAGTTGCATTGCATATATAGCTTTGTAAGTGTTGACGAAAGTGAGAGTGAGGTTTTTGGATTGTGAAATGAAGTGTCGTCGGTGATTGAAGTATACAAAATAATAATATTGAGATTAGAACAACGTACATGTGAACGCCGAATCAAATCTGATTATACATTACATATATGATATACCATCTGGATATGATTTGTCAATCCAACATTTCACAACCGCGTGGTCCCTTCGTTTACCTGCCAATTATAAACCCATGCATGCATGCCAAATTGCATACCAAATTCCTCTTTCATTCCGATACCCAATTTTATAATAATAAAAAGTAATGTTATTTACAGCAAGTAAAGGAGGACAAAAAGAGAGCATAAATTGCATGTGTCTCATTGCATACACACACAATATTACAACTCTTCTCATCTTTTGGTCTCTCTTGATAGATAAGCTAAATCAAATTCATGGTTGTGTAATAATATCAACTTTGTATGTCTTACTAATATTGAATGAAATTCTTTATTAATATTAAAAATGGATAAGTATTTTTTCATGTATAGTTTTTTACATGTATTCGATATTGCTAAAGAAAATGTTTAGCGTAGAAAATGGATAAGTTTAATATTTTAATGAATTTATTACAAATGTTAATATTTTGTATCTATTTTATTAGAGATCA
>JAYMTF010004937.1:0-12319 GCA_036897485.1 Pelargonium nanum | reverse complement strand
AATCTCATTGCGTCGGGTGGGGTGGGATTTTGGGTTAAAAGGGGAGAGCTACCCCTATTGTGTAGCTCAACTTAAAAAAAAACAATTACTTCCAATCACTAAAGATTGTTCACGGATCATACAAGTTTATTAGTCAGATCCCTACTGATACAAATCATAATTTCACTTAGTGTCCATGTCAGTCCAACTTTGACATCATAACACACAATATACGATGATAAATCACGATTTTATATTTGAATAAACGTCAGTATGTACTCTATACTCTGCACCCAGATAACCATTTGTACCTACTTCACTAAATTTTCTTGTGTTGTGCAGTGGGAGCTTGTGGCTATGGAGATCTCTTCAAACAAGGGTATGGCCTAGAAACAACAGCCCTAAGCGCAGCTCTATTCAACAATGGCTTGACCTGTGGGTCTTGTTATGAGATCCAATGCTACGACTCCTCACAATGGTGCCTCTCAGGCACAATCCATGTCACTGCCACCAACTTTTGCCCCCCAAACTACTCCAAACCTACTGACAATTGGTGCAACCCTCCATTGCAACATTTTGACCTATCTCAACCCATGTTCCGGCAAATAGCAATCTACGAATCAGGCATTGTCCCGGTCCTATACCGGAGAGTTCCTTGCATCAAAACCGGTGGCATCAAGTTTGAGATCAAAGGAAACCCGTATTGGGTACTAGTTTTGGTGTACAATGTGGGAGGAACTGGGGATGTTACTAATGTTAGGATCAAGGGCTCGGATACAGATTGGATGCAGATGTCGAGGAATTGGGGGCAGAATTGGCAAATTTCGAGCCAATTGCTCGGGAAAAGCTTGTCATTTCAAGTTACTATCAGTGATGGAAGGATGGTTCAATCTGATAATGTTGTGCCACCAGATTGGAAGTTTGGGGACAACTATGAGGCTAAAGAACAGTTTACTAACTAGGAACACTAAGGACAATACATATGTGTTAAGGAAGTGTTCGTCGTGTAAATAAAATGTGAAATATGTAATAAGCGAACACGAAATGCTACAAAATTTAAGTAAATCATATATTGACATTGAAGAATAGTATTTGTTACAGAACTTTCACACAAACAATATCATCACTCTATTGTCTCGTATAATCGTAAAACGTGTTTTGACAGTATATGTAAATGCACTATATTTGCATACCTTTTTGGCTTAGTGTTTACGAAGAAGTCAAGAAGGTTTTGAACCATTGAACCGAGTCCTTGGGGTATCTTTTGAGCTTATCGTTGTAATCAACAAAGTAGAGACCAAACCGAGAAGTGTACCCAGCTGCCCACTCCCAGTTATCAAGCAAAGACCATGCGAAATACCCCTTCACATTGCATCCATCTTCTCTGCATTACCCAAAACCCGAACAGAAGTTAAACACAATATAGCTATGGAATTCATGAACATGCCTACGCGTTTACACATTGTTTTTGCTTACTTGATAGAAGCTAGCAAATTCGATAAGTAGTCGTTATGGTATTTGATCCTTTTCTCGTCCTTCAGAGCATCTTTAATGGGAATAAATACGCTGTTCGGATCATCCATCCCTAAAAAATGATGGCAACATTTGAAATCACAAGGTTTATACTAAAATCAGAACTTGTTTAACATGAGACAAAACATTAGGAAAGTCTGTTAATCTCTACATTGAACCCGATAGCTGAAGTTTCGAGAAATTTACCATTTTCTGTGATGATGACGAGAGGGTTCCCGTACTTATGCTTGATGTAATTCATTAAGCTCCTCATGCCTTGAGGTACAATGTACAACCATATAGAATTTGCCTGTTTAAAAAATCAAAAAATTTCTTACAATGATTAATTCTTAATATTGCCTAATTGGTTCCGAGACTATATTTAGCACAAAGTCAATTGTATCATCAAACCAACAAAAAAAAAACTAGAATATAGTCAAATAACATACCCTGTCTCCAATAGCCTTCCCATCCTTAAAAGCTAGCAACAAGATACAACAGTAACATCAGTAAGTACTATAAGATAGTGTTTTTGCCAAAATTTCAGGACAAACAGTTACTATATAAGACTTCGGAATAGAATATTTAACTTACGAAGAGTAATGGCACCAGAATCTGCTATGGAGTCATTGAGAAGAACGGGGAGTATGTTGGTTGAGTTGTGGGTTGCATAATACGTAGTGTAGTGATTTATGCCTACAAAATCCAGAGACCCTTTAACTAAAGCAGACTCAGATTTTGTAAATGTTGGGAGCCGATTTCCAACTCTAGTTCTCATTGATTTTGGGTAATCACCGAACATCATAGGATCAAGAAACCTAAATTCATTAAAGAAACGATTCAACTTAGATAACATAGGTACTATACACGAAATCAAGAAAATAAAGCACTGATATATGTTAATAGTACCATCCAAGCTGAAAATCTTGCGCTCTTTGAGTTGCTTCAATGTCAAGTGTCAAGTTTGTTGCTGGTTCAAACCACATTACATCAAAAGATACACCAACCGATCCACGCTGTTTTCGCTGCATAAATAGTCTAGTTAAGATACCGAAGAATATGTGTTTTTTACAGCATTTAGTATACACAATCATGAGCAAAAGAGACAATAAGTATATGCAATTTCTCCGACAACATAACAATAGACACTTCCAAATTAACTTACCTTGTACTTCTTCCTGTAAATGTCAGCTACAGTTCCATGGGAAAGAATAACATTATGAGCTACAATGTAAGGCTCGGTTGCTGAGTTCCCAGCTCGACAGGAGATATGAAGCAGGATTGAGCAACGTCCCGGGGCCTGGAGACCCACGTCGTAACCTTGTATGGCAAACGTATGTGGCTCGTTGAATGTGATCCAATTCTTCACTCTGTCACCGAATTTCTGGAAACATGTGTCGGCGTATACAGCAAAGTCCTTTCTGTAAATTTTGATTAAAAAAAGTTGTGATACATATGAGTTTTTGAGTTAACAATGTTGTTAAGGTTTTTGTGTATAAGAATGTTGTTTACATGATCTGGTTATTGAGCCATCCATTGTATCTGTCTTCCAAGGCTTGAGGAAGGTCCCAATGATAGAGAGTCACATATGGCTCAATTCCTACATGTCATGTACCATAAAAGAAACTATGATCTTTATTAACTATGATCCAATATTATAAACAAATTATGATAAAAGATCATATATATTATATAGCAAAGTAACAAAAAGTGTACCATTGGCTAGTAGAGCATTGATGAAGTTGTTGTAATGATCAACTCCTGCTTGATTGATTTCACCAGTACCATCTGATCAAACAACCTCACAGTGAGTAACATATTCAAAAAAATGTCCGGTGCACGAGACTCTTACTGTTGTACTAAGAGACTTTTATGTACGTGACAAGAAAATTGTTTCATTTATATGAACCTGTGATCTTAAATGACGTGATGATATATACTGAAAAGTAGCGGTTAAGAAAGCTTACTCGGGTAAATACGAGACCAAGATATTGAAAATCTGTAGGCATCCATACCCATGTCCTTCATCAGTTGTATATCTTCCTGTAATTGCAAGAACCAAACAAAATCATGAACTTTTTGTTCTTTTTTTATTAAACTAGTGTGGCATATATTTGAAAATGAAAGTGGAAAAGTTTGGTATTTTTTTTATAAGCAAGTGTATCAACCGAAGCTCGAACCTGAGACCTCTGGAGGAGAAAGTTTGGTATTTTACAAATTTGTAATTGTCATATTTTGAGAGGGTGATCACATTTTCTTGTATTAAAAATAAGTTCATGGACTAGAATTATTCAAAATATGCAGAAAAATTAACATATTTGTAGGGATGGACTTACATTGTAGTTGTGGTACTGATCCACAGCAACATCAGCATTACTGAAATCAGATATCTTTCCTGGAACAACAATGCATGTAAGACTCTGTACTATAACAAAAACTCATATGAGCTAATAAAATACTTATATAAGTATTCACTTTTATTTATAAAATAAATAATCATTATGTTGGTTAGTTTAGTTATGCATGAATTAACATTAATATTTTTGAAATAAGTTAGATAGATTCCTTTGAGTTTGTTTGTAATTACAACAAGAGAACATGAGGGTATAATACAGAAAACTTAACACTAACTTACTCATATCATTAATCGTCTAAGAAAATAAATTAAGTGGACAATTGTATTAGAACAGTTTGAGTATAACTTAGTTAGTTTAATTAGTAGAATACATTCAAGTGGTAGTTTATTAAAAAAAAAAATAATACTATGTTACAAAATAAGTATCATACTTTCTATTTTGAGAAGAAAAAAATAGTTAGTTTTGTATATTTCGTTTTCTATAACTCATGTACAAGCTAAGTGTTGTGACAAACGTAAGAGATACTAACTACTTTATTATGGAGATACTAATAGTAATTCATGTATAACTAATTTTCTAGAGTAACACTAATTTTGAGATAGATGAACCATAAAACAAAAGATTTTACCAAATTCATGTGAAAATGTGTCCCAAATTGATGGTTTTCTCCCATCAACTTTCACTGCTCCTTCATACTGCAAAAATTAGAAGATAATATATATCATTCACAATTGATCATCTCTTAACAAATACAATTGAGTAACTATTTGATGTGTTGCTATGTTTTAGCTGTCCAATTAGATATTGAATCAATTTGTTAATCAAGTCATCAATATTCAATAAAATTACCACAAAATTAGAGTACTACTCCATCGAAACGGCAAGTTAATCTAATTTTTCAAATACTAAAACATTGTATGTGTATAGATTGTTTAGGCTAGCATTCATTGTGTAATCAAATTTGAGTTGAACCCTAACAAACAAAATGAATGAAGTAGACAAATATGTTATGTACTTGACTTTATTAAGAAATTAAAAACACAAAAAAGAGGTAATGAAATACTATAAAATGCTGTTGAAATATTAATCAATATATTTCATTTGTTCTAAAATGAGGGTCATTTTTTTAATGTATGAATTTTCAATAATTTTATTATTTAATTTTGTTGACGTGACGCTAATGTGTATTTTTAAAATTACAAAATATATAATCTTGATCTAAATATTAAAAATTAAATAAATAAAAAAGCTACATGTTTCACTATTTGATTGTGTATAATAAAATTATTATTTAATTAATTTTTAAATGATAAATCGAGGTCGCGTTAATTAGCATAGTTAATGATAAGTTAACGACGTAGATTAAATTGACCAATAATATTAAAGTTCGTGAATTTAGTAAATGACTTATTTAAAGTTTAGAGAGTAAAATGATACTATTTATGGGGAAATTTTTAACTTTTAATCCAAATGATTCAGATAAGAAACTTAAAAGAAAGTTCTAAAAGTCACGGCTAGGAATAGAATCAAGAAAAATAGTAAAATATAAGGTGAACTTTGTAATTACATGAAAATTTAAATCCTTACAGTTGTTTCTCCCAGACAACAGAATAACGGTTAAATAACACGGCTGCCTAGTATTCTAGGCGCTCGTGAGTCGTGACCGTCTTATGCGGACAGTGAACGCATAATAACAAAACTGTCGTCAACATTTTTTTTTATTATAAATAATCATCCTCAATATCAAGAAATATAACTTTTATTTATAAAAAAAATATCGATCCAAATGAATCTATATACAGCTGTTATAATAAAGATAATCCTATCATTATTACTATATTTATTAGTACAATTATTTGGTTTATCTATGAAACAACCTTATCAAGACTCTGCAGAAACCACATGTTATTTCTAATTAAAGAACAGAGCATTAACGAACAATCATGATTCATGGATTCATAACGCCAATGAAGATCTGGAAGAGATGTTGATCTTTCCGTTTGTTTCTCGGGAAAATATACGAAAATCAGATAGAAACTAACCTGGAAAGCAGAGGAGGCAGTGCCAAAAACAAAACCTTTTGGAAAGCTTGCTCTGTTTAAGGCCTGTGACTGTGAAGTCACGAAAACAGTCACAAACAGTAGCAAAACCAACCCAATTCCTTGTCTCACCATCATCTTCTTCAACAATTGTATATTATCTAGAAACAGAGCCTTTCAAGAAACTGATAATGAAAATGTGAAATGGGTTGTTCACAGAAAAGGAAAACAGAACTGGTGGTGGTGGTGGCGGAGGCGGCCGGTAGGGTGGTGGTCGCTGGCGGAGAAGGATTTGGAGTGTTGAGTCCTTGATTTATAGCAAAATGGATGAGAAACAAGCCAATGTGAAATGGGTAGTTGACAGAAACTGCAAAAAATGACAATATTTTGATGAGTGGTGGTGGTGGTGGTGGTAGGGTTTTAGTGGTGGCGACGGCGGCGGAGATAAGGATTTCGAGGGTTGGGTCCTTGATCTCGAGCAGAATGGAAAAGAAACGAGACAATGTGAAATGGGTAGTTGACAAAAATTGCAAAAAATGACTTGTCGGAGATGGTGGTGGTGGTGGTGGGGTTTTAGAGGTGTCGACGGCGGCGGAGATTAAGATTTGGAGTGGTGAGCTGTATATTTATAGCAAAATGGAATAGAAACAAGACAATGTGAAATGGGTTGTTGACAAAAATTGCAAAATCATAACAAAAGAATAAAAAAAAAAGAGGTGATTGTGATGTTGGTGGTGGTGGTGGTGGTGGGGTTAGCGGCGGCGGCAGTGGCGGAGATAAGGAAATGGAGTGTTGAAGTTCACACACGCTTCCACACTGAAATAAGAAAAGCTTTCAACTATATTAAAATATAATTTTTGTATATTGCTTTAGCGTTGAGTTTGCTTTGCTTTGCTCTCATCTCTTCTCCGTGTGTTTTATGTTTGCTTTTTTGGGTTTTTCTTGTTTTGGAATTGTATATTTGTAATAATCTGTTTTTATTAACGCACCAACCCTATGGATTGGCCGACCCACATTCCCATCCTCCATTTTCTCGGGAAAATTTATTAGGGTTTTGAATTTTCTAACCCTCCAATCAATACCAACTAATTTAAGGCATCAACAGTGATGTGTAAGGTGAATATAGTATTAGTCTTAAAAATGATGCATTACTTTCATAGTTTTCGTTATGTGGGTATAATATTCTATGATAACATATTATATTGTCAACATTATTATTCAAATCTAATAAAATTATTTTAATTATTATTGAAATAATTGTTAATATTAAACTATTCTAGATCGAGCATTTTTGTGTCACTTGGGAATTCATAATCTTATCCATTTAAATGATATATCATTATAGTGATCCTTTATAACATTGTAGGTTGTTTTCTTCAAAAGGTTGTACACTTTTAAATACAATTCAAAAAGAGCTGTAAAATGAGAACGAAAACATTTGGTCAATCTAAGAATTATTATAATCACTATTTCTAAACTCAGCTCATGATAACAACTTATTTGTGGCAGACACCAAAAAGTAAGAATTTTTGTAGCGTGTCTTCAATATAATTATGTGAGGCTGATGTTTATGGAGTCTCGGGTGTTGGAAAGAGCTGGCTAACCTGAAAGCAATCAATTGTAAAGCGAATTAGATGAGTTGGAATAAGGTAATGTTTAAGTGTGACATATTAGAAGTGATTCAAGCAATTCCGGCCTAATGAGAGAATTCAAGTGTCATTGATTTTGTGATATTTGACATAATCAACCTATTAAGGTTTTTTTATGTAGTTGTGTTTTTTTTATTTACTCGTTGGTTTGTGAATAGAGCGATTGATACATTAATCATGTTCTCTAACTTTTTATCACACATTGTTCATTAATAGAGAAATGTTTCCTCATTTAACAATGTCCTTAATTAGTTTCGAAATCAAAATAATAAAACACCTTAAAGTTACATTAAAAAAAATCTTTTGATGATCCCTAAGAATGAATGAATCGAATATTTGGCAATCATTGTTTCAATTTTCATAATATGTATTGAAAAAAAAGATTGCATGATCAAAAATTAACTCACGAGATATATATGTTTAGTAGAGCTGACAAAATGGACCGGATCCGTCGGGATTTTGAAACCCAACCCGTTATTTGCAGGTTTGGGTATGAATTTATCAATCCGAAAGCGATCGAGTCGGATATAGTGTAAGATTTCGGGTCGGGATATACCCGCAAAACAATGTGTTTTATGACTGAAACATATTCAATCCGAAGAGTTTATAAAATCGGGTTAAGGTTTATCAACCGGAACCTGACCCGACCCATCTCGAACTTTTGTCACCTCTAATGTTTAGTATGATCATGTAACAGTACTTATTAATAAAGTAAGAGCGATCGAAGATATAAAGTTAATGCTAGATATGGATGTGAATAAATGTGGATGGAGAATTTTTTATTATAGAATTCGATCTATCAAATAACTTAAAAAGTAAAAAAGTGTAATTGATTATGTGTGGTTGGTTTTTTATTGGACCACACAGTGCCTGATTTTTATGCCAAATAAAAGTAAGACATAAAGGAAATCCAATTTGGACTTTGGTCGATTTTAACTAAATCCATTCTTAGTGATCTATGACATGCTGTCATTTGTTAATTTCATCTTCTAAACTTATGTTATTTACATCGAATAAAATTAAATAGCTGTTCCGACAATAATTATTTATTGTCATAAATGTAGATTCATGTACTTCAAATAATTAAGTTGGTATTGATCTTTAAATGAATCTTCTATTATTGAGTGCTTTAACGTAGGTGCGATTTCTTTTTTTCTTTTTTTTCTTCGGTTTAAACAATGGAGTTCCTGAGCAGTCTCGCACTTTCGCGATAGGCACCTTTAAGTTATTTGACCATACCCAGACTAATCTCCATTCGAGACTTGGTCACAGGGTTTAGCATTTTTCACCTCTTCCTCACAGGTGTGTTGAGTGGGGATCGAACTCAAGAGCTCTTCCCACTCACGCAGCCCCAGCGCACCAACTGCAACACACCCAGTGGATTCTTTATATTTTCAAGTTTGAAGACAATAAAAATTAGACTTTAATATAACCAACCAGTGCATAGGATGATATTAGTTCATTATTGCATGGAACGTTGACGGTAGTGTTCATGGTTTAGAATCACGATCATACAAGAAAAATTATAAGTAAATTGTTTATTACAACATTTACATGAGTATCTGAAATATTTTTGAGCCTCTATTACAAAACAATACTCAGAATTTGGATCATTTGAAGTGAGCTTAAATCGAAGAGGGAATCAAATTAAGTTTCTCGAAATACCTTCGTGCAAATGACATGAAAATTCTCCTCCGCCTCTCCAATCTGATCACCAAGAGAGTAGGATTGGGGGCGGACTTTCTAACCGCGTTGGAATAGACGTCACAATGTAAATATATGTACTCATTAATTTCTCTCAACTACTTTCTCTCTAGCTATAGAAATTTTCTCTACCTTTTGTGGTTTTTGGTCTAGACATATTCTCATATCCGAGGTGGTGTCCCATAAATACATTCGGGAACTACGTTAACGATATATGTATTACCTCACTAAAATTACATGTTCACCAATCACCACTGAGATCCGAAAAGCTCCAAAGAAAATTTGGACTTATAACATTTTCTAAGAAAATTCCTTACATGTGGACAAGATGACAAAAACAATGGAGTTTGCTCATTTGACCGTGTCAAAAAAGTCATATCAATTAGTTTACATGATTTGATTTATTATTTTGTATTTATGACATCAACATGAACAATCTGACCAGACGACATGAGATAACCGGTTGATCACCTAGTTATATTGTAACCGTGTCAATCTCCTAGACAAAATATATACAATTAATTTTTTCAGAGATTTTTTTTAATATAAAAAAGAAATAGCATATAATTAGAGCAAATTGAGGGTGAGTTGAAAGAATTGGAGGCAACATGTTTTTGTATTTTATTTTATTCTATAGAAGAGCCAAAATGTTTTTAAAATCACATTCGCTTATATATTTATATATTTAAAATATAACAATTAATTTATTCTATATATAGAATTTGAAATCAAAACTTTTTAAATCTATAGATCGAAAATTGAACCAAATATAATCAATTTAGACATGTTATGATCCAATCCGGTCCGTAAATTTAGGTTGGACCGAAATGTGGACAACTCTAAGTTGTTACTCATAAGTATGGAATGGCAAATTCATTAAGTTACTAGGGTAAGTTTGGCCCTTTTTTAAAGCTTGACTTGTTGCTTTCTAGTTTCAATAAAAATAGGATAAATTTTCCAAAATGAGAAAGGTGGTTGATTAGAAGCTTTATTATAAATGGTGGTAGCTACCCTTTGGTTTTGGAGAAAGGGCTCTCCATTAAA
The DNA here is from genome assembly GCA_036897485.1 of Pelargonium nanum. NCBI lineage: Eukaryota > Viridiplantae > Streptophyta > Magnoliopsida > Geraniales > Geraniaceae > Pelargonium > Pelargonium nanum. The sequence continues at coordinate 2,035 of JAYMTF010004937.1, read as the reverse complement.
CTTGATATATATAGATGAAGAGTTCTATACATCACTTTAAATTATGTTTGCTTACACGCTCACGTTTGATTCATCACACACAAATATTTATAATGATTTAAGATAAAATTAATACATAGTAGTATAATTTTGTTTATGTTTTTGTTTCTTGGAAAATATTTTTTTTTTGTTCTCTCAAGTAGTTGTAAAAAAATTATGTTTAAAATTGATAAGTTTTTTTTTTCAATAACTAAGATTTTTTTATTTTCATCATTAAACGGGTAATATTTTAGATAACACATTAATAAAGTTATGTGCACATTATCGTTCAAAAAAAATTATGTGCACATAAACTCCAAAGTCACGTGCCAGTTTGAATCAATGGATATAACACTTTATAATTAAATGTATGGTCGTTTCTTAATATATTTTACAGAAAAATTAACAAAAAAATATATAATAGAATATGATATAGAAGGAAGAATATGAGATGAAAAAATTATTTGACTAAAAGAACAAAACAACTCGTTAGATCTTGATTTTTGAAAAATGTTTGTTTACTGCAATGAACATTTCTTTTTCTTTTGTCTTTACCACTAGCTAGAATGACCGGGCTCATTTTAAATTAGGCACTTTTATGTATTTCCTGACACTTGAATGTGAGAATTCAAGATAAGCTAAAATAATTCAATGTCGGTTGATTGACGCATGTTTAAGGTGGTACGTTGATTATATATCTATAAAAATATGTTGAGATTATCACATATATTCAAAACTAAAATATCATTTTTATAGTTGAATTGGAGATTACTAGTAAGCTTGTCCCTTAACCCAACCAAATGAATAAAGAACAATAGTGAGTATCATCTAATTTTGGAAGCAATGAATTAACAATACAATTTGGTATATCTTAGAGAGACAATAGATTATGGCTTTTGAATTCTATGAAATTGACAAAATTGCAAAGAATAAACAGATGTTCATGGGCGATAAGCACAAACTAATTATTTTATAGATCCTAATTCATTATTTTGAATTGATTCTATTATTTAAATACTCTCTCTAATGTCAAATGAACTATAAATTATGGTTAACATTCTCTAAAAATAATTATCAATTGAAATAAACATGACTGAGTTAACTATTTTTTATAGGATTAAAGAGCATCATTTGGAGTTAACACACGCTAAGCATTACTAGTTGCTTAAGGTGTTGAAGTTGGATATCAATTTCAGTAGCGTTTGAATATATTTAGTTAATTATATCGTATGTGTGTCGATCTTCCTAGACAATGATCTTATTTATTAATAATTCGAGAAAATAGAATAATGATTTTTAAAAAATATGTGGTGTTAGTAATGACTTATATATTAACCATTTAAATACATTAATTTATAGTATAATTTGGATGATAAAATCAATACGTTGAATATGTCATTTGTTTGAATACATAATCTCTTACTTAATTATTTATACAGGTTAAACATGTATCTCGTGTCATTATGTTTAAAACTTAGTTATGTTTGTGTTGTAGAACTCAATTACTTGTTTAGAATTGAGTTGTGTCATATTTCACTCGAATAATATAGTATTAGACTTTAACATGACATGAATTAGTACGCATTATGACTCTCATTTGTGTCTATATTATTAGTGTGTAGGTCTCTAATTTTCTTTTGCAGGGATACTTATTTTTAGGAAGACATATTAATAGTTTCGTGAAATCGGCATATGTAAATATAAGAATGGAAGAAACATTTTTTTTTTTTTTTTGACCTTAGAATGGAAGAAACTTAAGGCTCATTTAGTTGTACAAAATAATTTTTATTTTTCTCTTTTTTGTTTTTATTTTCTCTTTTATGTTTTTTTTTTGTGAAAAGTTTGGAGGATTTAAAATCTTGTTGATTCTATGTAAGTTGATTCGTCATAAAAAAATCGAGAATGATTAATCGACTAATGATCGGGCGACACGTGACTCGCTCGACGGTCAAAAAAAGTCAAAGTCGGGCTGAGAAAAGTTCGAAAGACCCAAGAAGAAGCCCGGAATGGTCCGAAA
>JAYMTF010004936.1:0-12319 GCA_036897485.1 Pelargonium nanum | reverse complement strand
GATCCAAATAATTTTTGTAACACATAACGAATTAGCACTCATACCCGCCCCAATGAATTTGCGGGCGCCGAGCGCCCGCCCGGATCCAAATCTTTTGTGTAACACATCACGAATTAACACTCATACCCGCCCCAATGAATTTGTGGGCGCGGAGCACCCGCCCGGATCCAATTTTTTTTTTTTGTGTATTATTTAGGATTTATGATATACTTTATTTATTATAATATTGATTAATAGTTACTACTAAAAATATTTGCAAAATTTATTTATCAAAAAACCCCTAAAAAAATTTTATATTTTCATTGACGAGGTGGCACAATATGATACTCTGATGGTGTAAAAGTGATTTACACCGAACAGTTTGTCAAATACTTACTCATGGTTTTATTATGCATTTATAACAAATGATGGTAAATTAAAGATCATTCTTTGACTTCTCATCAATGTTTTACCTAACCCTAATTGACTTGCTTATCTGATTTATCTGCCAGCAATTTGGTTTCATGTTATCAAGAACAGAAACCCAACAGCAGCAAAAAAATTGAACGAGTTCAAGGAGACAGATCCGACCAACTTTTGGGTTGAGCGGTGCAAACGAATATGTATTTTTTAATTGATCGAATTAAAATTTTCAACTCTTATCCGAAGAATCCTTAAACAATTCATAATTTGAAATGTCGTATCCTTTTATGATTCAATAAATTCCTTACCCAGGTTGAAGAGACTTAAATGTAGTCCTTAAATATCATATCTTCATTTTTTATATGTCACATAAGCTATGTGATTTTGTTATATGAAAGATCCTCTAACAATTTTTTTTATTTATAATAATAGATAAGAGCACCATATATAATAAGCAGATACGACAACGTCAAAATTATTCCAAATCCATAGCGTATTTTTACCCTGCCTTTCTAACACGGCTAAACCATACTTAAGAGCAATCACTTTTTTGTTTACATGCAAAATACTCATATTTCTTTTTATATTTTTTATCATCAAGCAGTATTTTGTATTAAAAATCCAAAGGACAACAAAGTACAAAAAGTCCAAAAGAGACTTTAACAACTATTACAAAGAGAAGCTCTAATACAAGGAGAAGAGAACCAAGACTCTAAGCTGCATCCATGGCTTACCTATCATATTAGAACTACTATGATACAAAACATGCTTAATGTCGGCAATGTCTGCTTTGCTATCGCGCTCTGCTAATATCCTGTGAACTAATAGTTGGATGAGAAAAGAGACGAGGGCAAAATTGTAAAATGTAGATTATTACCAGCAATACTTTGAATATGAAAGTTAAGTTAAAAACATAACAGTTGATGGTCAGTCTCCTTTCTTATCACTTTGCTTCTTCTTTCAAAGTGGGGTTTGCTTTTCTTTTCATCTCGCAATATATTCTCACTTTCCTGATTTTCTTGGATGTGTTTGGTTTCTAAGAAAAAAGAAAGGAAAAAATAAATAAAAATCAGCGAATGATGATAAGGTACATAACAGAAAAGAAATGAACCAATGAGAGGCACAGAGATAAAACCAAAAGAGGACTTGAAATAATTAGAGATGATCTGGTTAGGTTTGGTGATTGATGGGACCCATTAGGCATAGCCATGCCACTACTTCAAAACCCAGCCATGCATCCACGTCATACATCTTGTTATTTATTTATTTATCTATCACTTTTAAAAATAAATAATAATAAAAACTTTAAAAGTTAGAAGTAAAAATAAATTCTAAACCTCCTTTTCGCAGTCCATTATTTTGCCGGGAATGGGGTCACCTCAGTTAGACCATAATATATATAATTAGAATATTAATTTTTTATTATATACAAATTATTACAAATTACTACAAAATGTTGCATATATTTTGTTAGAGTTATAGTATTCTGAGGCAATATTAATTTGGTTTATAATGTATTTCAAAAATATAAGATATGTGGAATTGAGATGAAATAATGTATAAAATTGATTTTAAACCGTGAAAATAATTTGATGCATGAAAATGCGAATTCAGTCTTGACCAATTTTGAACCAAAAGCGAATCGAGACGGTTCGAGCTAATTGAGTCCAAAACTCTGGTTGCGCTCCAATTGATAAACACCCCTAGTTGTGAGTACATTAATGTCATTTATGTATAGATTTTTGTAAGAAAAAAGATTAATGTAATTCATAATTAACATTTGTGGAAAGACTGTAATTATACATGTGAAGTTAAAAAAATATATATTAAGAAAATTTTGTAGATTACGGTTTCGCAAGTGGGCCTAGATGTTGAATTGAAGCTGCTACTTGGTTTGACTTAGAAAATGGACCACAAACAAAATGGGCTCTCGCAGAACAAACAATTCACGGGCACTACTTTTTTAGTATTATTTTTGTAAGGCAATAAATTGTTGTTATTTTGTTTTTTTTTTAAGTCTTAAGGGGATCAATTTAAGAGAAAACAAAAATAGTGGGATTGAGAAGCGAACAAAAAGAAAATGGAGGGCTAAATTTTGCACACAAAAAACGACCAAGGTACCATGGATTTTGGGGTTTTAAGGAGTGGTTTGTATTGTTCTTGGAGAACGTTACTTAGTATTAATAAATAAGATTTGAGAATAATCAGCTTTTCCAAAAAGAGACAAAAATACCATTGAACTTTGGGTTTCTACATTTACAGAGTTCACAAATCAATAAGACACACACAGGTCTACTTCTAGTCAAGGTATCATTCTTAATTATACTCATTCCCCTAGTTTATTCTTTTTTTAATTATCCCAAGTACTTTTTACTAATTACTTATTGGGATTTTATTTCAAATCTACTTAATTAATTAATAATTTCATGCAATTTTTATAATTATTTTTAACGTATATTTTTTATTTGGTAAACACAAAAGAGGAAGAGAAAACTAAACAGCAACAGTTCGGACAACTACAGCACCTCTCATGTCTTCCCATACCAGTTCTCGCGATCCCGCCGGAACATCCTGGAATAGCTCAATAGCAGAGTCGAGTCCTTGCCCGTTATACTTCATTGCGTCCACGACTCGGTTCCCCTCTCAGATGCAGTTCGTTTTTTAATCTAATTTGATTCAAAAGTTTTAAATAAATTTGATGCTCAATTTATTAATATTCTCGGTAAATTGTTGGATGGAACTTTACTGTCAATTTTTTTATTTATAAATTTTAAGACAACTCAAACACAAAATCTCGTATAAGAAATTTGAATGTTATGCATTTAGTCCATAAGGAGTTGGTGACTCAGCTCTACTTGCATTGTACACATTTTATTTTTTGGAGAAGGCTTTTTTTTATTATTATTACTGATATACCTCCTTATAGCATTATAAAATTATCAAAATATTTAAAATTCTTGATATTGTTTGAATAAGTTAGTAGTACATGACATCTTATTAGAGCATCATTCATTTCCAACATAATAAATTTGTGGGAGCTTAATTCATAATTTTAATAGGGTGTGACAACCTTATTAGTAGCTTGATTAACTTTTTAACGTTTTAATTTATTTGAATGATACTCTTTCCGTTTGTTTTATTTTAAAAAATAAATTATAATATAGAGTACTTAATTAAGTAGGTGGAATGTTAATTAGGAGAAGATACAAAGCATGGATAGGATGATGATAGGTTACTAACTTATGCAATAACGATGGAAACAAATAAAAATTTGAAAAGATGTGGTTATTTATGTCATAAAAGGGTTGTTAAATGTCACAATTTGCCTTACAAATTTCAACCCAACTTGTTCAAATAAGCTAAAATCAAATCCAAGTCTTAAAATTCAAATCTAGTTGGTGACAATGTGATGGTGCCACTACCCTTGAGGGGTCTAATTGACCTAACCTTTCAATCACATATGCCAATATTATAAATTCCCTAAATGTTTATAAATATACAAACACTATTCAATTTTAATTGATGATTTTACGAGTATAAAGCATTAGCCAGAAATCAAATGTGTTAAACTAAACCAAAAGTTATTTCTCTCTCTATATAAATTTTTTACCGTTATGCTGCGTTCACGTATTTTCGTCGCAATATGGTCAAAGGTGCGGACCATGTATCTAACACTCCATCGTTCAAAAGATCAAGCTTTTTTATTCTGCCGTTGGCATGCTTAGGGTCAGATAAAAGGCGGATTTATGGAAGCATTGGTTTATACATTTCTCTTAGTCTTGACTCTAGGGATCTTTTTTCTCGCAATCCTTTTTTGAGAACCGCCTCCAACTCAAAAATGAAAGAATTTTTCATTACTATAAGAGTGAAGTAACATATTCCAATTTTTTGTAGGAAAAAAATGTAGTAGTGTTGTAGCAATTATTTGACGGAAAAACAAATATGTTGAATACAAGGGCTTGAAAACAGATGTGTACGATACAATCCGATTCTTGAAGCGGAAATTTATTTCTAATCGAAAATAGAATGCAATTTAAAATGCTTGTCGACAACATAACTCAAAATCACATTTATAAATAAATGACAACTTTGTTATGATTTAATAGATAAAAAATAAATCAAAATCACATTTATACTACTATTTTCATCAATATTTTGAATTCCAAAATAATAAAAAAATTAGTGTTAAAAGAGTAAAAAGTAACAAGGAATTGAGGATGTGGCATGTGGGCGGTGGGCGCATTTTAGAGATTCCCTCACAGAATCCGACAAGGAATAAGTAACAATGCAACAAAACCAACCTCGTTTGCACGCACCTCCACCCTCAGTACACCAAGGCGCATTTTAGCTTTCCTACAATTATTCGTTTCAATAAAATACTACTAATACTGTAATTAATTAGTGCTTTCTGCTAAATAAATGATGAATTTTGGTAGCTCACATGCTCATCCACTGTAGTTGCGTAGGCCTCTCTATGATCAGGGTGGGGGCCCAGTATCGTGTCAATCAGGACCGTTGATGGGACACGCTGCGCATCTGATGGGCTCATTTTTCCATCATATTGATGTCCGTGGGATGGGTCCCACCTGGTGCCGAGTAGCCACTCCGGTGCAGCTTAGCAAAACATTCTCTAGGAGTTAAGCCCCAAATGCGCTTCATTAATGGTAGTTGTTGATTTTAGTATTTTTTTAACATTTGTTTTATTTTTCTTTTAAAATATTTTAATTTATGAAATAAGCTAGATTATAAAATTAAAATAAACTTTTCTAAATACAGCACTTATCATAATTTCACCAACAACTTATCTTAATCTTCTAAGCTTAGAAATGAATTTCAACACTACCCCTTACGCCCAAGCATAGAACCAATGCGAAAATTTGAATTTTCTTATGAGAGAATTTTAAATGACGTAGCACTGTCTGATAACATGACTCAGGTACTACGTTTTGGTAGCATGATCGGATGAAAGGCTAAGGTTTAACATAATGTAAATTTCAAAAATAAGGATTTAGACTGCTTTCTCCAAAAAGGCACATGGCGGCACATGACAACAAGGATAGTGGCTTCGATTACAAAGGACGACCAACCGACACTTTTTGACCACCAATATTTGGACAAACAAAAAAAAGCTCTAAAAAATTGACCGACTATTATGGGATCAGACCGCACGATACTGCTGAGACTCATCTCCTTTTTCTATGGTTCTCCAATAAATTAGCTATTGTCACAAATATGAATGTCATCTTCAATAACTAGATTGAAATTAGAAGAAAAGAGAAAGGAGACTAGAGTTTTTTTATTTTTTTATATACTAGATACTACTTAAGCTCACATGCAAGCACCCCACGTGTTATTGAACATTTTGAAGAAGAAGAAATTTATTAGCTGGGTAAGCAACCTAAGCAAGGGTGTTGCTGCAGTGACGAAAGCTTCAAGTGACTCTCAAAACACTGAATTGAGAAACTTTGATACCACATTGAAAATAAGAGAAATTATCTTATGTCAATGAGTAAATTGTGATAAACAGTACAATAAATACTTGTTTAAATTAGAATTAAGAAATAAGTTAGATTGTCAACTTAAAATAAAATTTTCTAAACATAATATATTTCCTAATTTCATCCTTAGTCCATGGATAATTGGATACCAAATTAGAAAAAATTCAAATAAAATACCAATTCAAAACAAAATTAAAAGACACCAAGTCAAATTGATCCAAGCGAATTGAGCATTTTGAATTCTCTTCGAATAGAAACAAAAATATTATTTTTGAGAAATAAGAGAAGACTCCCTATCCTTGGTATCTCTAGCACTTGGTACCCATATTTTTCTCTTGTGCAACTTTTTGAATTTTCACGGAAACGACATGGATAATTTGGACACCAAATTAGAAAAAATTCAAATGAAATACCAATTCAAAACAAAATTAAAAGTTTAAAGACGAAAATGAAAGAGTAGTATCATTTTTTTGTATTTGTAAAAATAATAAAAATCAAGAATCTAAAAAATAAATTAAAAATTGTGGCGCATATTAGAAGAGTGGGCCATGGAAGTGTAAGAGCTTTAACAGAATGCGATTATTTAATTGGATAAAACTGAATTTTCCCAAGCCAGAAAGGCAAAAGCAAACAGAGGCAAAGACAATCCAAGCACGTGACCTGCCATTTTTTACCTGCAAATTAATTAATTTCTCTCTTTTCCATTAGAGACATACCATTGTTCTCTCTGATCAATTCCCAGTCCAATCACTCCATTAACAACTCTCTTTTTTTCCTCTACATTTTCGATAATTTCCGCAACAGATAAAAAACCCAGTTTTTTTCTTTATTTTTTTTGCTCAAATTTGACAGCTTGAGCTGAGCCTGAGAGCCTCTGCTTTTTAATTGTTTTTGAAAACAATTCTGTGTTTCTTTTGTTACTGCCCACAACATCAACAGCAACAACTGGGTCTGCATATGTATCTGTGTCAACTTTTTTTGGCCTTTTGTTTTGGCCTTTGCGTGTTTGGTCCTTTCTGTGCAAGTGATTTGATTTGATTTTCACTTTCACTCCTCTGTTGAAATCTTGAAGATAATGGTGTTGTAGTGTAGTCTGTGGAAGAGGAATCATCAGACCAGAGCGACGAAGAACAGGGCGGTGCTTCAAACCAACCCACCAAGGAATTTGTGGGGATCAGCTCAAAATCATTTAGATAAAATCGATCAACATCGCCATTCCCAGATCTCTAGGATCTCAGAATTTCAGGGTCGTGTGAAAATTCCTTTCTTTTTAGCTCCTTGTCTGGGCTCTAATGGTGGTGCCTTAATGTCCCGGTTTGATTCAATTTTCTCTGTTTCCGAGCTGGGTTTTTGCGAGGCAGTGATTTTAGCATCTGGGTCGAGCTTGTTTGGAAGCAATTGAGTTTGGTTGAAGTGAAAAGGGTTAATGCTGGGCTCGTTCTGTTCGGAATTTGATTCTGTTACCATTTTTGGTGTTGGGTTGGTGTGAAAATGGCTCGTTCTCTTGCTTGTTATGGTGGTTTTGAGAAGTGGGTTTTGGTTGTTCAAAGAAGGTGAGAGCAGCTTAAAAGTGACAACAACTTAGAGTTATGGGAAGAGGAAAGTCCATGTCCTGGATTGTGGGATTGCTTCTCCTGGTATTAATGGAGTGTTCTTCTGCTACTTTGTCTCCTTCTGGTATCAATTATGAAGGTTAGTTTCTCTTGGGATATTTAGGTTTTTCTTCATCTCTTTTTGAGCATTTTGAATTTAGCTGTACCAAGAACTATACATATTTTTTCAGTTTACAATAACTCATTTGACTCAATACTTGTTGAATTGATAGAGGAAATTGTAGTTTATAGTGGATAATGTGTGTGATTTTTTATTTATTATATTCACTTTTTATGGATTTACCATAATTCCTTAAGCTACAAAGAATATATAAATCTGAATTTACTTAGCAAAAAGGAAAGATTTTAATTTTAGTCCAATGTCTTATCTGCTGCATATTTCATTTAGCATCATCTAGTTCTTGGTTTATATAGTTTCTTTTTCTTATGACTGCATATACTTATCCTCAATAGAAGTGAAGTTTATGCTAATCACCATTGCTTCTTGTTTTTTGCCCCATTGAAATTGAACAGTTGTAGCTTTGATGGCTATAAAAAGTGCTCTGAATGATCCATACAATGTTTTGGAGAACTGGGACATCAATTCTGTAGATCCTTGTAGCTGGAGGATGGTTACTTGCACAGCTGATGGCTATGTCTCTGCTTTGTAAGTTGTTGTGTCCCTCCCTTTATGTATTGCCCCTTCTTCCTCCATATAGCTCTTTGAAGGAAAATGAACAGCAGTTGTTATTGAAGAAGACAATTTATAGTGGAAATTCCCTTGTTTTCTTCTAAGCAGGGGGCTACCAAGTCAGAGTTTATCTGGGTCGTTATCTCCTGGGATCGGAAACCTCACATACTTGCAATCTGTGTAAGTTGTTACCTCCACCTTCCCTGGTTATGGGAATTCGCCTCCGGCTCTGTTCTTTTTCCATATTTGGGTTGTATTTGTTTTCCACTGTTTCTTTTGTTAAAATTGTGCCTCTCACCTTCTTCGTAGCTGTTTTACTTATAGTCCTGAAGTCTCAAAGTTTAAATATTGTTAAACATAAGCATACTTGGTCGGTTTATAACTCTTGGAATCTTGATTGCATGCATATGTAGGTTGTTGCAGAATAATGATATCTCGGGTCCTATTCCTGCCACTATTGGGAAGTTGGAGAAGCTTCAGACACTTGACCTCTCCAATAACACTTTCTATGGCAAAATACCAAGTTCCTTGGGGAATCTCATAAACTTGAACTATCTGTAAGTTTCATGAGATTTATACTTAAACCTCTTGAAGCAAAGCAAATTTCAAGTAATCTAGAAACAGAGTGCATTTACATATAAGCATTATTGGTCTAACTCTTGTGCCTCGTGTCTTTGGAGCAATCAGGCGGTTGAACAACAACAGCCTTACCGGACCTTGTCCCGAGTCTTTGTCCAAAATAGAGGGTCTTACTCTTGTGTAAGTCTTTACGTTCCACAGCTTACTTTTTTCGTTTCTGATTACGTTTATATATAAAATCAGATTGAGCTCACATGTTTGTAAGTTTTAGTTACATATACATCATCGATTCATTGTTATTAATTTGGAAGTAATTCCTTCGTGTAGAGACCTTTCTTTTAACAATCTGAGTGGTTCCCTGCCAAAAATATCAGCAAGAACTTTCAAGTGAGTTATTTTTTCCCTTGTAAAATGCTTCTTTCCTTGTAAATAATTCCTCCATCGTTTACTGATGTTCTGTGGCTTTTCCTTTTTCTTTCAGAATCATCGGCAACCCTTTACTTTGTGGAGATAAAGAAGAAAATAACTGCTCTTCTGCTGTCTATCCAGAGCCACTTAATTTCCCACCAGATGATCCGAAAGGTAGCTATGATGTAATTGCATGGTTTGGTTACATTTTTAACCCCTTCACTACTGTTTGTTGACGTGTTTTTCTGTTATTGGGATCTTCGTTTTCTTAGGTCAATCGGACTCTGGAACCAAAAGTCACCGTGTGGCTATTGCCTTTGGTGCAAGTTTTAGTGCAGCTTTCTTCATCATACTCGTGGTTGGATTACTTTTTTGGTTGCGATACAGACACAACCAGCAGATATTCTTTGACGTCAATGGTTAGTTTTTTGGTCATCATGTTTAATCTGTGCTGCAGTAATTTTGTTACTATAGAAACAATTCCTACTTACATGTAAATACTGATGGTGAACTTGACGTTCTATCACATGTAAGTATCTGGGCCATCAGGCTGTTCTGATTTAGGTGTAATATTCTGCTTTTGGCTTGGCATGGTTTGGAGTCTACATTAAGTAGAGTCTGCATGGTTTTCCGTGTGTTTAGATTGGAACTCAGTCTATTCAGGTTCACATGTTGAGTAACAAATTATAAATTCAAAATTGGCTATTACACATTAAGAACTGTAGAATTCAAAACCCTCTGGTATTACTTGCTTTTGGATCTTAATGTTTTTGCATGCATCTTCAAGTAAAACTAGCTGTATTTTTTTTGTCCGCATCTACTTTAATTGATATAAATAATGGTTATTTCTTTCCCCTTTCAAGTATTTTTATTATTCTAAGCTTTATTATATTTCATGGCAGATCAATATGATCCAGAGGTTTGCTTAGGCCATCTGAAAAGATATACTTTTAAGGAGCTTCGTGCTGCAACTGACCATTTCAATGCAAAGAACATACTAGGGAGAGGTGGATTTGGGATTGTGTACAAGGGATGCTTAAATGATGGGACTTTGGTGGCCGTTAAAAGGCTCAAGGACTACAACGCTCTTGGTGGTGAAATCCAGTTTCAGACAGAAGTAGAGATGATAAGTTTGGCTGTCCACCGGAATCTTCTTAGGCTTTGTGGGTTCTGCACTACCGAGAATGAACGCCTCCTTGTTTATCCCTACATGCCAAATGGAAGTGTAGCGTCCCGGTTAAGAGGTGAGCTGAATAATGCTTCATTAGTTAGTAGAGAGTCATATTTTAGTCCAAGATCAAATACTCTGGCAATACATTGTTCACTATCTGTCAACCTTGATTTACATTTAGCAGTTTATAGTAGTACCACTACCCGGCATTACCTTCTAGCATGTTCCTTCCTCAACTATATTTGCTCATTTTCTGGTTTCTCCAATGAAATTATCACCGATTTTCATGAGTCTTTGGCATTTTGCAAATTTTCCGTTATGCCAAATTGACAATCACCCAAGATGTATATAACAACCTCAGCATACTGTTATTATTAATAAAATACCTTATTCTTGTTTGCTCCTTTGGATTGCTGTCTCCACATCAGCTCATTCCATGCTATCACCGTTTTTTTTCTTCTTTTCATTATTTGTATTTCCATGCTCACTGCAACTTCAAGTATATATTGATTAGTTATGTGTTCTCCTTTCAGATCATGTTCATGGTAAGCCAGCTTTAGACTGGTCAAGGCGGAAGAGGATAGCATTAGGCACAGCAAGAGGGTTACTCTATTTGCACGAGCAGTGTGATCCCAAAATTATCCACCGTGATGTCAAAGCAGCCAACATCTTGCTGGATGAAGAATTCGAGGCAGTTGTTGGCGATTTTGGATTGGCGAAGCTTTTGGATCATAGAGATTCACACGTGACAACAGCTGTGCGAGGCACTGTTGGGCATATAGCTCCCGAGTACTTATCCACCGGCCAGTCATCAGAAAAGACTGATGTGTTTGGGTTCGGTATCTTGCTCCTCGAGCTGATCACAGGTCAGAGAGCTCTGGATTTTGGCCGCGCAGCAAACCAGAAGGGCGTAATGCTTGATTGGGTACACACTCTCTCAACATATGTTTATCCAGATTCTTTGCGATCACCTTCAAGTTTTAACGACATGTTACTCATTTTACACAGATGCATTAAAAATGCCTTGTTTCTGTTATCTCAATGTTCGGTTCAAATCATTTGACTTGTTTGCAGGTAAAGAAGCTCCACCTGGAAGGGAAGCTACACCTAATGGTGGATAAGGATTTGAAGGCCAATTACGACAGGGTGGAGCTAGAAGAAATGGTTCAGGTTGCTCTGCTATGCACTCAGTTCAATCCTTGTCACCGGCCAAGAACGTCGGAGGTATTAAGGATGTTGGAAGGAGACGGGTTGGCCGAGAAATGGGAGGCCTCGCAGAAGGTTGAGACGCCCAGGTTCCGGTCAGGCGAAAACCCTCAAAGGTACTCAGATTTCATAGAAGAATCTTCCCTTGTGGTTGAAGCTATGGAGCTTTCTGGTCCAAGATGACATATTGTTCACAGTTTGTGTTGACACCCCCAACTGTATGGGACACCAAGTCCCTTGCCACCTTAAATTTTGTAAAAAGAAAAATGATTTATAATATATATTCTTTTTTCCTTTCAGCTTTTATGATTGAAATTTCCAGGAAAGGGTAGAGAGTTTCATTTTATCTTTCATTGTTCATATGCTAGTGTTGATTCCTGGTTCTTGGACTAAACTTAATTGTTCCAACTTTTGGATTGGACAGTTTACATAATATGAGAGATCAGTATTGAAGTGAAGAACATTCCACATATCTAATTAAAGCTACAAATTCGTGCATTACTTATTGTGTTGGTGGTTGTGTTCTATCACATGTTACGTTCGAAATTGTCAACTTTATTTTTAATTAAACGCGATTTTACGTGCAAGCTCATCTATATATGCAAAGACTGTATAGCATTTTGAAATCTCAAATCCTCGACGACCCGACATGTGAGGAATATACTCATACGTGAATGAAGAGCCTTGGTGAAAAAAATGAAGTGTTGTTTGGTACTTATATATGGTAAATAGAGTAGTTATACTAATGTGTGTTTTGTTCTTTTTGATTTGT
>JAYMTF010004935.1:0-12321 GCA_036897485.1 Pelargonium nanum | reverse complement strand
ATATTTTTCAAACACCTTGAGTGGTTCTTAAGAGTCGATAAGATCGATGTTTTAAGAGAATGATTCTCTTTCAAAACACCTTGAATGGTTCTTAAAAGTCGATTAGATCGATGTTTGAAAATATAGTTTGTATATTTCAAAGGACATCATAGTCATGATGAGTAAAACCAAAATATGACAAATGATAAGGTTTTGCATTTAATTATATACCACGATGCAAAGAAGCAAATAAATCACAAGTTTAGATCTCAGCTTTATAAATTTACTGTTTTATGCAGTATATGGATAGGATGCGTGTGTGTAAATGCATAAATCTATGACATTTGATTTGAAAAACGTATAGACGTTTTATGGGATTATCTAAGAAAATAGTTTCTTACAAGAAGGTAAATGAAAGTAAGTTCAAACTCGGGGAGTTGAAACATCCAAATGGATAATTATTGATGGGAGCCGAGTATACACAAAGCTTTGGTTAACTCAAGAAAATACTGACTACTTAGTAGGTTGATTTGATAGACTTACAGAAGTAGTGGTGGACAAAAGTTCGAGAAATGGTTGAGAACCATATGATCCAATATGGACTCCATGTGTTCTAACCAGGTTCCTTGAGCCATGGTTAAAGTACTATTAAAGAATTTATCCAAAATAGTACATATGGATCTTCCTAAGGAAGACCTAGATGGATAGTAAAGTCCAGGCTTACAAAAGGGAGAAAGTAACCCAAAATAGTTATAACAAACTCATAGTATGGACTATGAAGAAACTTTCTTACATACAATTATTGGATCAACTTGCTATCTCTGCATACTGGGTATGACAGATAAAAGGCATAACCACATTTCCTCATAGAAATGTTTAACAAAATATGCTTAAACATAATCTGATGGTTTTGACATTCTGGGAAATGCAATTGAGTGCTAAAAAATTGGATAATCTATTCTCGGATGAAAAGTGAGCCTCTCAGAACTTTGATCTTCAATTCTAGGATGATATCAAGTTAAATTGAGCACATCCATAATGAAGATTAATTCAGTGTTTATAAAAATGCATAAAATGAACTATTTCCTAATACAATGTTTAAACCTCTCTTAGCTAGTGTAGCTAATTGAGTGGGAGCATCATATGAAATTTTGGCATAAGCCACCTTTTAACAAAGGTGTAGGAATCTATAGTTAAATTCAAGTGCGTCTTAGCTTTGAGAACAGTATTGGCACTGAGACTAAATGTACTGAATAGTTCAGGTACAAAATACAAGAAATGTAACTAAAATGTACTGAATAAGTTCTAGTACAAAATCGTCCAAAGATGGACATCTTCCATTAGGACGAAAACTTATAATTTCAAGGAAGTAAGAACTTAAAGGGACAAGGAAGAGGTTACCTTGACAAGATTCATAATATTGTTTTATGTGAGCTTGTCATGACTTGTTAAATCCAGTGTAAGAGATTGATGTTTAGGTAAACATCATAAAATGATACCAGGTAGGTCATTGTTATCAAATGACAATATACTCATATCTTTAATGCTTGAGAAGCACAAAAGAATTGTACTGAGATCAATAGGAAACCTTTAAAGCTAAACATAAAAATTATGTTGACGTTTATTTCCACATTGATAAAGAACAAACAATAAAACAATGACATGTACTGCCTCAATGAATAAACGTTCACAAGAATGTATCCTTGGCAATACGTTATTACTGTATTTTCTACAAACATAGGAGCTAAGCCCCTGTCAGCTTTAGAAGCAGGCTAAGGACGCTTCTAGCAGTTTTGGAAGCATGCTAAGAAAATTTGTAGGCCGATATGTTCTTAATTGAACTTAGCATGGTTGCTAATTGTTGTAGAATCATTCTATGATCTAACATATAATTTCTGGTCTCATCAAAGATCTATACATAAGCTCATGAAACTCATATCATTCGAGTAAGTCTTGGTATGAGAGTGAAAATATGCAAATCAAATTTTTCAACAATAAAAGTTGTAAGCTCATTGGACGGAGCTTCTGACACAACAGAGAATGCTCGTCATGCCAATACCATAAGTGCGAGTATTTGTTACTAGACAGATTGGTCCTAGTGCAAGTGGGAGTCTGTTTGATATATGCCCTAGAGACCAATCGTTTGTATGATTGTGATGAGACTTTTAGTCGTGACACTACACCCTTTTAAAAGGCATTGTCATCCTTATGATACGTAACTTTTGTGTTTAAGTATGTAATTATATAAGATTGATCATAGGATAGTTACATTATCCTTAAACGTGTCCCTAGTTGAGTATCACCATTACGGTCAATGGTGATATGGTTTAAACTAGTACAATATTGTTTGATGACAAAGTGTTGTCATAGGATATTGGGATGTCACTCAATAGTGTAGGTGGTGGTTAGTGAACCATTACACTGGAGCGGCCCATGTGAGAGTCCTACATGGGATACTGCTTATCTGTCATAAACGACTCTCCTAGAATTGTGGCAAAATGGGTTGATCTTTAGACTTGAGATCACCATAGGTACCTTGACATGATGAGTCGTGTGCTTTGATCCAGTTAAACGGAATCCGTAACAGGATTGCTCATAACAGCTGACGTTGGGCACACCACAAGTCATGAAGACGGGTGGTGAGTGATTAAGATATAATTTGTTCCTCCAGACCAGCAGAGCGATATCTCTAGGCCCTTTGATGAGCATGTGTTATGAAGAGGTGCACCCAAATGATACGACATGTGTTTTCGTGATCATTTGTTCTAATGACACGCTCAGGATCAAGAAATCTTATGATCCGGACCATACAAGTATGATAGTCCATGGCTCGTGTTCGGATCAAGATATCAAGGACAAAAGAATCGGACATTTAGTAGCTACGTTTTACAGAGATTTGACTTGTCACGTCAAGTCTCATAGCTTGGGTAGCACTGATGGCTTTGTAGGGTCCACTCAGTGTTTATGTTGTTTTAGGACGTAAATGCCAACGTTGTGAAATCCCATAGGGTCACACCCATACAGGCGATCGCGTAAGCGAACCTTTCCGCTCTCTTGAAGTGCTTTGAAAGAGTTTCCAAAGGCAACTATATATATACACTTATCGAAGTTCGGAATTGTTATGTGAAACCAGCGTTTTGAGAAAACGCGTTTAGTGGGGTTAGACCGGCTTGGTTTGACCAGGTGAGCTAGTGATGACGGTCAAACTAGATAAGATATTAATCCAATTATCTGAACCACACATTCTAGCTTATCCATGTTGCTATTGAATCATATGGGACCGGTTTGGTTCAATGTCATTTTGTGGGCTGTTTTGGTTTGGGTTATGTGTGGGGCTTATGGATAAGTAACCAACACAAATAAGCTTCCTTATCCTTGAATGAAGAATCATTCAAAGATGTTGAATGATTCTCATTCAAACTTCAAACTTTGATGAAGTAGTTGAAGATGGTCAGGATGAGATCTTTCAAGATTGTGAGAATCAATTTGAAAACTCTCCTCCATCTCTATATATATAGATGGCAGCCACCATCACTTTGATCCATCCTTTCACTTGGTACATTGAGAGAAAGAGAGGAACAAAGTGTAGACGTGCTGCCCGCATCAAGAGATGAACGTACCAAGAAGGTCGTCTTCAAGGTACCAGGCGTCAGGTCTTTGAAAATTGCTAGCACAAGGATGAGGAGCTTGAGCTCAGGGTGGATCCCTAGGAGACACGAGTATTTCGGCTGGTGTTCGTGACTATCGAACCTCTCCTCAAAGTGTTTGTGAAACACACTAAAGGTAAACAATCTAATCACCGGTTAGACTTATCTTAGATGGATCATTGGAATGAAAAATTTTGTTATATACACATGCTTATTTATGTTGTTCTTCCCTCTAAAACCTTATACATCTCACTGCCATAGTCGAAAACTTCATTTGAATTTGATAAAGTTAACAATTAATAATTAATTATTGTGATGGACTCAATACCAATTGTAATAGACTCCAAACATTGTTAATAAATTGAACGTACAATAGTAGTAGGAGAGTAAAAAAAAGTCTCATAAATTTAAAACAAACTGATGTACACAACTTAGCTCACAACATCAATAACACATGGTGGACTCTGTTGCGATGTTGCATTAATTGACCGTTGCGACAAGCCGTTTTCTCCTCAACCCCAACTTTTCCGGCGTCCAAACTGCCCTAAACGGGTGGCAGAGGAGCTCCTCCGCCGACCATCTCACGATCGGACTCCTCGCAAAGCATTTCTCCAAAAAAATCTTCCCATTTTCGACACCAACGTTAGAATCTTTGGCAAATTCTAATCCAACCCAATATGATTCATCAAATCTTGAGTCGTCCAACCGGATCTCATCTCCCACGGTAGCTTCTCGACAAGCACAGTGCACCCAACGGTCCAAACATTCGCCGGAACCTCCTGAATCCCCAAAACCACCGCATCCAGTGACAAATACATCGTCATCCCCCTCACCGTCCTCCTCTCCCCCAGTTTCTTCGCAAGCCCCAAATCAGCAATCTTGGACACGAAACAATAATGATCGGAACCGGATTTGGCGACGAACAGGACATTTTTGGGCTTCAAATCGCAATGCACGTAACATGTTCGATGAATGTACTCAACGCCCAGAAGCATAGACCTCGCGAACTGTCAGACCTGGGTCTCCGGCAAGCCCCTGCCGCCACTTCGTCGAACCAAATCCAAAAGTGTACTTGAGAAACAAATTGAAGACAAGGTCTTGGCTTTCGTTGGTGGTGACGGTGTCTCCGAACAATCGAATAATGTTGCAGCATCCCTGGAGCTCGTCGAGGATGCGAGACTCGCTGGAGATCGTGAAAGACGCAGACAGCGACACCGATTTCACGATCAAAACGGAGGGAAAATCTTCGTACATGGTTTTTTTCATCTTCTCCAATGTAGCCAAATAAACAGAGGAAAAGCCTTCGCTCCCGAGAAGAGGACCTCAGACCCAATCGAAACGGACCTTCCTCTTCATCGTACGTCTCTGATGCCTTTCTGTAAAGACAGTGCCTAGCTATCTGAATAGAGATGCCTAAAAATGATCCACACATGTAGAAAATTACATATAGCAACCAGAATCAATATATACAAATTTTATTCATAACTCAAACCATGTAATAATAGTAGCAATTGCAACATTTTACTTACTGAAAGAGATTTGAAGGTGTTTCAGCTAACTCAAGACCGACCCTGGTACCTGAAATACGTTGGTAATCCTACAATGATGAATAAGATATTTATTATTATGATATAAACATGTAAGTATAATCGGTTTGATTAGTAATAAATGTTTTAGTGAAATCCCACTCTCCATAATAAAGAAAAAACTTCCTCAAAGTCTCACAATAGTAGAATCCATTTAATAGGGATTATATATTCTACAAAATTAACCATATTAGATAGTGCATGGTGGTAATGGGTGGTTGGTTACTTGATGGTGGTAATGGGTGGTTGGTTATTTGTGTGATTGGGTAGTAGTGCACAATGCTAAAGGATAGTTACTGTGGCTGTTTACATTTGTGTGTATGTGTATCCAGTTACCATTACCACAAAACTACCCATTACTACTTACATGTAATTTGATCATTATTATTGTGTAGTAAATGTCACAATAGGTAATAGAATGTGTGAGTTAGTGGTAAATGTAAATCATGTAGGTGGGTGGTTAGAAAAAGAAGTTTGAGTTGCAATTTTTTAGTGGTAGTGCAGTTATAATTGGTTAGTGTGATTTCAAAGTCACTTACATATATAAATAGTAGTAGTATGTTATATTAAATCACAATAGCAATAGTGTATATACATATTGTAGCCTGTAGTTGGTATATACACATGTATATACAATTGTTGGTATATATTTGTGTACAGTGTATATACATATTGTATTCTGTAGTTGATATATACACACATGTATATACAATAGTCTGTAGTTGACAAGTAGGGTCCTCCTCTAGGGTATAAGCACAGAAATCAGGATCATAGTCCTTGGCTACCCCAACTCGTTTACTTCTTCTAGGTTCAGTATTTAAAATATCTTGTACTTTGATCTCACTAGATCTGAGAAAATTACTAGAAGAAGCGCCTCCACTATTTCACGATTTAAACGAGAATTTATCTTCAAAGAATTCGCCATCAATCGATTCCAATATCACTAGGGCTTTTAGGTCAAAGAACCTATAAGTCTTACTATTGAAGGCATAACCTATGAATACACATTCATAGACTATACTAGCTAGCTTGATTCTCTTAGGATCAGGAATCCTAACAAAAGCAAGACAGCTTCATGTTCTAAGATAGGATAGATTGAGAGATCTACCTTTCAATACCTCGTAAGAAGAAACCTTACTAGAGGACTTAGGAACTCCATTCAACACATAACATACAGTCAATATAATTTCTCCCCACCAATGGGGAGCAGCACCAACATTCAAATAGCAACAACCAATGCAGTTAATATTTTATTTTTACGTTCAGCTTTACCATTTCATTTCAGGTGAATAAGGTGTAGTTTTCTCATGCAAAATACCATGTGATTTATAAAACTCAATAAAGGGGGAAGAATCATATTCAATTCCTCTATCACTACGAAGTTGTTTGATTTTCTTATTAAACTGATTCTCAACTTCGGTCACAAACACTTTAAAGATATCGAAAGCATCACTCTTATGTTTCATCAAATCGACATATGTATAATCACAGCAATCATCAATGAATGTGATAAAATAACGATGTTCATTTCTAGTTAAAGTGCCATCCAATTCACATATATCAGAATGAATCGAATCAAAGGGTTCAGATTCACGAATAACAGATTTATGTGATGTTTTTGTTATCTTATCTTGACTACAAAATTCACATTTGTCAAAATCATTCGCAGATTCTTTTGGAATCAAGCCTAAGTTACTCATGTTGCAAACAATACGCTTATTAACATGACAAAGTCTAGCATGCCAAACAGAGAAAGAACAAGAGTAAACAAAAGCATTCGTTTTATTCATGTCAACATTTAGTTTTATCATTCCATCTACAACATACCCCTTCCCCACAAACATCTCATTCTTAGTAACAGTGAATAAATTCACACCTAAAGTTTGATAGAAGCACACTTTGTTGAGGAGGTAGCATGAAACCAAATTATTCCTTATATCCGGAGTGTGCAATACGTCTTTTAGTGTCAAGACTCGCCCAAAGGTGAACTTCAACTCTACGGTACCAGAAACAACAACTCCAATAGCGTGATTACCTCCCATCAATACTTTCGTGTCCTCTATCGCAGCAGTGTATGTCTTTAACATACTCCCATATTGGCTGACATGGCGGGAAGCGCCGGTGTCAATCCACCACCCATCTACTGATCCACCAAGAAGGTTTACCTCAGATATCATCGCTATGAGCGGTGATTCTTTAGTTAGGTTCACAATGGCGTGGGCAGTGTTAGTAGGCATGTTCCGGCACTTGAGTGCCATATGACTCGGCTTTCCACAGTTGAAGTGGAGGAATAGGGTCGGATCACTCTTAGGTGGTTGCTGCGGAGGATTCTACGGTGGTCTGAATCAGTTCCTTGGCTGGTTCCAACTCCCACGGGCTGGAGGATTCCAGTTTTGGTTCGACTTCTGAGTCTAAGCTTTGAAGTTGCTTTGGTTGGGTTTCAACATCGTCATGGGTCTTCGATTGGTAGTCACCACCAGCACCTCATCTTTCTGGTCCTGCTTTTGGGCCTCCTCCTCTATCCGCAGTCGGGTGATCAAGCTTTAGAGCGAGAAATCCTTGGTTTTGTGCCTGGGAGCATTTTTGAAATCCTTCCAAGATGGGGATAACTTGTCAACGATAGCTGCAACTTGGAACTGCTCATCTAACACCATGCCTTCAGATGTGACCTCGTGAGCAATCTTCTGAAGCTCATGAGAGTGGACCTCCATGGGCTTGTCGTCGGGCGTTTGGAGTTTGAGGTAGTGGCTGACAACATACTTCTTGGTGTCGGCTTCCTCGGTGTCGTATTTCTTCTAGAGCGTCTCCCAAATCTTGCTTTTAGAGCTTTCATCAGAGTTAGTTGTAGAGGTCGTCGGAGAAGCCGTTGATGATGAAATTCTTATAGAGGAAGTCATTCTTGGTCCAACTTGCCAGCGTCTTTCTTTATGTCTCCTTCTCATCTACATCCGCCTTGTCATCAATGACGGGCTTGGGGTGTTGAGAACAGCAACCACCTTCTTCATGATGAGGAAGAAAAACATCTTGTGCCTCCAACTCTTGAAGTGAGCTCCCTCGAACTCGAATGGTCGGTTGATGTCAGCACCGGTAAGTTCAGCAGTAATATCAACGGTTGACATGGCAGTAGAACGTTTTAAAATTGTTAGAAAACAAAGCCATAAACTGAATTGAAATTCGACATCGATGGGTTGAGTCGCGGACTAGGTCGTTCTCTTTAAAACGTTCGCGGCACTTCCCAGATAATTGTATGGCAGACGATCAACCTCGACGTTTCCCATGATAAAACAACCCACTCTATATCGAAACTGAGTTGCACCGTTCGGATTTGATTATAGAAGTACACTCTTGAAAGAACTATACTGCTCTTAAAATTGTTGGATTCGGAAAGTAGAACTGGTAATGGTTTGCAGTAAAATAATATTTTTTGTGTTTTCAACATTGAAGGAGGTCTCTTTTATAGCCAAGAAGGTAAAGTTTCTTTACTGAAAAAATGGTAACATACACTCAAAAATCCGCAACGTTCACAAGCATAAAATCACGAACTGATCATGTAAAGCGGATGAGAAAAATTCGGCAGTCGAAACAGAGTGGAAATGTTCAAGCGAAAAAAATTTGTTCTGATTTGAATTTTTCAAATATAAAAAATAGTCAGTTTTTTTTATAATAAAAATACCATCAGAAGACCGCACCGCACCGACCTGACCCTCCCAGTCGGTCGAATAGACAAACGGCGCGCACGCACATGTGTGGTGGGCCCAAGCCCAACAGGTCCTACCTTTTCCACAAAAGTGGGTCCCCCCAAGGGCACACCCAATCACAAAGATAACTCAATATAAACCAACTGATCTCCTATTTGCCTGATGTGGGACAAGGTATAAAATCCAAAAACACAGTTCAATATTTTGTTCAAAAAATTCAAATCAGTTCCAACAGTTGACCATGACAAAAAGCAGGCTGACGAAGATACAATATCACGTGTTCAAGCGTTTGACCATGACTTTTGTTAATTGTCAATGCAAAACTTAATGATAACGAGAATTGTTGTTGTTTCATTTGAAAAGGAAATTTTGTCATTGGTGGAGTCATGACCATTCTTGGAATATAGTGTTTGGAACCAATATTTGTATCAGTGATGATTTTAGCCTTAATAACTACTCTTTGCACATTAGTAACGACCATGTGAGTCTGTTTTAAAGACCTAGAAGATGGTTCATGTTCCCTAGGAGCATAATAGGTTCCCCAACCTTCAATTCTAATTTGTGATTTGGAGTGCCAGGTAATCTCAACGAATTAAAAAAAAACAGGAAGACATAAACCATCCCAATTTGTGCTTCTATCAGAACTCTTACAAATAGAATCATAAGAGAAAAAAATGTAAGTTTCACCTGGAATCAAATTGAGCATTGACACGCTCTCGGCAAGTGTAACGAATCGCTCAAGTAATATAGGACTCGTGAGAGTTCAAGTATCGAATCCACAGTGGCTCAAATAGTTAAGAATGTTTATTAAGATTATAATCTATGCAGAAAAGCAGTAAACAATATCAGAAGGTGTTCACTATCAACTAATATGCAAACTAAATAAAAAATAAATAAATCAACACAAGAGACAGATGATGATATAACAAAGAGAGATGGATCAGGATATGATCTGGATATGGTTATGGTTATATAACTCAGTAAGGGTCATGCAAAGATCACAGTTGATATTTCCTAATAATTACCAGCCAATAGAATTACTCAAGTTTTACTGTAAGGACTCATGAGCTATAGATGCATGTGTTTCCAAGCACTATCACTGCTTGAACTGCGCACACAATGAAGGGTAAAAATGTGACTATGTTTTAAGAAATTCTGGGACTCTTTCTTCGCATAGGCTTATGATTGATATGTCTCTTACTTTTCTTATCCAGTTGTTGAAACATTCAGATAAACTATTAATCTGAATGTCCGAGCAAGCCCTATCGGTGAATAAGGCCTTAAACCACTTCTTTGTCGGTCTGCTCCTAAGCCACACATAAACACCACCGTCCAGCCCTTTAAGAACATCCATTTCCTTTTCAAACTTGTGTGTAAAGTTTTCTTTTGCACATTTTCAAAGTTGGTTCTTGAGAGCCTCACTTTTGGAATCTTTATACCAGTTCTCGTACATGTGCCACATGCAGTAGCGGTGTTCAACATCTGGGATCCAGTCCCTAAATAGCTTCACTAGACCCTGCATAACAATAGTTGCATTAATATTACTCCAATATATAAGTAGACTCATTACAATATATAAGTTTCCCCATCACAATATATAAGTACACTAATCACAACATACCTTCTGTTTATCTAATATACAAACCCATCATCTTTCACTATTATCCTCGTAGTCGTGAAAGAAATGTTCCAGGAATCACTTCCATCAAACCTTTTTTTCTTGTTCAACAATTCATAAGCCAGAGGGAACATCTAGTTGTTGGCATCTCATGCCACTGCCGACAATGACTGGCCTCCATAATATCCCTTCAGATGATAACCTTCGATACCATCAAAAGGACGACAACCATCAATGAACCCTTTTTCTCTTGTCCAAATCTGATGTACAAACGTTGGAACCTCGTTGTTTTCCTCTCTTGGCCAACATTAGCATGACGTTTGACCTCCAATTTCCATTTGCTGTCTGGAATGGTCTTTTTGATCATATCTAAGTAATCATATAATTTCTTGTATTGTATTGTTGCACCACCACCAATAATTGTACGAATCCTTTGAATTGCTCAATATAACCTATAAGTGCTTACATTGCATTGTAGTTCCCTATACACCAACCTCTGCAACAACTTCATATCAATGCTTGGGTTGTCTCTAATATGATTCAAATACCTGCAAGAACAGTTCATTACAAACCAACCCACAAGAAATTATCGTATTCGATCAACAATATTAGTAATTACCTTAGAGCCAGTCAGTCTGATTGTTATATGATCATTGTAAATTGGTCTCTCGCATGTGTGATTGGGAGAAAAAGTCTTGATTTCAAAATCTATCAATCCATTTACTTCACTACGCCAGATATAGAATTTGCACCCAGTTCCTTTACACACAACCCCAATTTGCTTGACCTCATTCTTAGTGAAGTAGTAATCAAACCCTTTCTCTATTGCAAAGTGTTTTAAAACCCCTCTAAAATTATTTGCACCTTTAAATCTAGAGTACAACCCTATCTCAACATTCCTCAAATCAACAAAGTCAACAAAACCTTTGGCACCTCTCTTTAATTTGGTTTATCACCGACTTCACCATCACTTGAATTGATGACATGCCTTGTCCATTCATCCCTACCCAATGTTCCATATGTTGCCTCATCACTATGTTCATTTTCCTCATTCACTTCCTCTGACTAATTCACTTGCTGCTAACCAGCTTTCTCTCCACCACCTTCTTCATCCTTATTCATTTGCTCTAGACCACCACTCTGTCCAACACCATCTTCCTCTTATAAAGAGTTTTCTTCTTCCTCATGTAAAGGCTTATAACTTGCCCAATGAGGCACCTCCTATCAGAACCAACATTGTCTTCCTCATCGTGCTCAACATCAATATCAACACCCTTATCTTGCTGAACATCAACTTGATCTGCATCATGTTGCTCTACCTCTTCTTTTCCATCTTTTTCTTCAACGCCCTCATCTTCACCATTATTATGCTCACCTTCTTCATTTCATAATCTTGAGAGCTCTCACCATCGTCATCATCTTCTTCACCCTCTTTATTTTCATCATGTTCCTCTCCATCATTAACCTCATCCAAATTAGGGCCTTTCTTCTCGTTTTTTTAACCTAATGATTGCACTACTTGAACCTTTCCACCTGGGTATGCTGAATCAACATCGTATCTAGCTTCCTCTATGTCCGCCATCTCTTGAGGAGAGTGACAAATATCAACCTTTCTTTTGGCCGCTTCCATAGACGCATTAGTTCATCCGAACAAGCACCATCCCGAACATCTAATAACTTTGGGTTAAAGGCAAATTTGGTACCCAAACTTTGGCTGGAAACTCAATTTAGTACCCAATTTATTATTCTACCAGACATAGTACCCACACTTCGATTTTGAACCCAATTAAGTA
>JAYMTF010004934.1:0-12321 GCA_036897485.1 Pelargonium nanum | reverse complement strand
ATATTAACAAAAAAATATATTTTATATTGTTTCCTTTTTAATTTATGTAAATGTCAGTTTAAAGAAATATTTATTAAATCTAATATAAAGAAAATAAAAAATTGATCTTATTACAAATTTAGTTATAAATTATAATTAAATAAATATTTGTGCCAAAAGTATAATTAAACAATTTTTTATGACAAAATTAAAATTGTGACGACGTGACGCTCAATATGCATTATAAACCTATATTTTGGTTCAGCTTTTATCGTATACGTAGATACTAATTAGGAGTTAAACCTCACACAATGCAATTAGAGTCAAAACCATTCATCCCAAATAAAAAAATCTCATTTGAGCACTAATCAGTCGTGCATTTGTGATGCATTTTCCACCTAAAATCCCCACTATGAATAATTTGGGTGCTTTCCAGTGGCCATTACTGCGAGCTTCGAATGTTGGCGCCTTAGTCTAATCCCTGTTTGTCTGCTGATCACAAAGTGAACATTGTGTAACGCTTCATGCCCTCTCTCGTTGCTTCTTTAAAAACAAGCACTAAGGAATTGCAAACCTCACACCATCTACTCCAAATTCGTTGCAATTAAGCAGTAAGGATTAATTGGGATTTTCATTTTCTCGGAAACCAAACACGCCATATACGGAAGAGGTTTCTTACTGAGACCTTGTTAAACTGCACGCCAACTGTTCGATGAAATGTCTCTCTAAGATTATAGGTGCTCTTCTTACTCATCTCGTTTTTATGCCTCTATATTTGATAATTCATTACTTTTTTTCTTTTCCATATGTTTTGCATCTAATATTTACTTCTATGCTTGAATTGATGATGATACTGTAGAATCTGTTTCTTGTTTGAATGCTAAGACACAAAGAGTTTGGAGTTTGAACCCTGTGGTATGATTCTGGCAAAATCATTAGACACAATGCACTTGCGTCGAAAGAAGTTTGATAATGAGAATCATTGGACAAGCTACTGGGGGACTGTTGTATCACTATTGTGGATGCTTTTCTGGGAAGAAATCGAACAATTTGAATAAAGGAGAATTTGTGGTTTTTGCTTTGCTGTAAATGTTTGGTGATGGAATGATTCATATGACTAGATTATCAGAAACTATTTGGCAGGGCGCATTCTGAAGTTTCCCTTCATTCTATTCATTCATAATGTTAAAAACTGTGCTATATTTAAAATGTATACTAATTTCTGATGCTGAACCTTTTTCTTTTCAGATTCGTCAGTATATGTTCAAAATGATATTCACGTTGCAAGGTAGTGAACGAAGATGTTTCTAACACCAGGATGAGATATAGTGGGTATTTTTCTTCCCCTTTGACTTGAAAGCACAGTTGCAACTATGAGGTGCTATTGCACCGCATACTAGCAAAACCATATGGTAAACCAGGTACCAAACTAACAAATTAAAATCTCATATTTGTCTAATTAATTCAATTTGTCTTTGACATTTTCTAGATTAGAAATTGCTAATTTATTCAAGTTAGTATGAACTTGTACTGAGTTCCTAACATTTCAAAAGACTGGTTTTTATTGTTGTAATTATCCAGGCATATGTGATTGAAGTGTTAGAATTAATAACTACTCATACTCTCTGACTTCAGTATTTTGCAACTTTGCCTTACTGGATGTTCGGGTGATGGCTAATATTATGTAAACGCCACCTGAGAACTTTTCTTTTTTCTTGATTGTTGTATAATTTCTGAAAATGACATGAATGAAAAATAGGTTGCTTTTTTTACCTTTGGTATCTCATGCTGATTCTTAATACTAGCAGCATAGAATTGTTTGCACTATTACATTATTTGCAAAACATGTTGTGTGTATGTTATTCTGAGATCTTCTGGTGCAGCTTCCTATTCCTTAAAACTCAAATCATTAATGAATATTAAACATAAAAGCCTAGTACGGTACAGAGGTCGTGGCACTGCTCTCACTTGAAGATCCTTTCACTATGTTCTGGGTTTCAAGTTTAACTGCTGGTAAAAAATGTAGAAAACTAAGCTTTCCAGTTACAAGATCTGATGGAGGTACTGTTGACACTAACTCAGGAAGGATAAGATTCGTTTAACTAAGCTACAACCTAAATTACAACAGAGCAAATCTAAGCACATTGGAACAAAGTTATTGACAGACCTATATATTCCTTATTTCTTCTACATGTAAGCCCTTGTTAGCTCTAATTATGTTCATCACATGGATCCAATGAAAAACTCCCTAACACGTACTATGTCATACATTCTAGAAAGTAAATGTATTTTGGTTGACGACTGATATGATACTTATCATAATAAATTTCAAGACAAAATCAAAGGTGCTCATTTCCATCTTTTGGTTAATCACATATATGCCTGAAATCTCTGTGTTTATCACTCTTATTGCAAAATATTTTCTAAATACTTCAGTAAATAGGAAGGTACTATAACAAAACTCATGTTGCCGTTGATAAGTAATATAAATCATGCAGGTTACTGTCAAGAGTTTAATCCCAAAGTATGGTTAACTAGTACTGTAATACAACCTATATTTGAAAATCTATATATCCTTTTGAAATCAATGTGGTCGTATATTACGCAATATTTGACTGAAGCTAGATACGTCAAACTAGTGATTGCTATATGGACAAAGCAGCTATAGTATAGAAGCCACATGAGACAAAAAGGTTTCATGTTGTTGACCCCAATTTAGGTATTTAGGTTATATTAACTTGAATTAAGTAAATATACTGGAAAAGATTTCTGAAACTAAAGGATTTGAGAGCTCGAGAAACAGATTTACTTCCGGAAAAGATGTCCGAAACTGAAGGATTTGAGACCTTGAGAGACAGATTTGTTTGTCTTATCATACTATGTAAGTATATATTGAATATGTGCCAAGGCTAAACTTAAAGTTTTCAAGAAATATATGTGTGAAGCTTTCCTTTTTGTTATAGAAGAGTCAAATCTTGTTGTATTATTTTTGTCTGTTTAAAAGTTTATAAATATATTGTTGGTCGTTTAAGATACAGGTCAGTGCTAGTCCTAGAAATGGTTCATATATATGCTGCAACTTGATGGGTTTCCATTTTTTAATTATGTTGTCATGTTGTACAATCTTAACAGAAATGCAATATACCATTTAATAAATTGAATCAATGAAAGAAATCCTTGTCATGGAAGGATGATGTTTGTGAACTATCTACTTCTTGGGGATTTGGCGAGAGGAACCTTTTCCATTGAGTTGCCACATATCATAGTCAAGTTTGCTACATGTTTGGTGATCTCAAATTCTGTTGCTTTCTGATTAAAGTGACAAGCTCTAGACACCGGTAATTATGTGGTACAAATTATTGCAAGTATTAAATTGAAATTAAATTATATAATTGTTTTGCCAGTATTGATTAACTATATTTCCCCCTCAATCACTAGGACAAGCTTGGCTGTGATGTCACTGCTAGCAGTAGTTGAGCCAACAAATTAGACATAAGAGCAATCGTCAACCTTGAACTAACAGCTTGAAAGTGTTCACTGCACTTTTGATTACAATAAGCATAAACTTTCAGGAAATTACTCTTGTTATATGCAAGTCCTCATAGAATCTATCCAATATCTGTTTTTGTGTTGTGGGGAGGTGAACTAGTTCAAAATAGCCAATAAAATCAGTGGACATGTTAGAGATATATTGCACAAGGTTATTGAATTCTCACCTGCTTTGTACAGTAAGAATCTGGAAACTTTAATTGCCAAAATTTCAAAATGCCTTGTTAAAAATGGGAGTGGAATAGACCGTAAAAAATCCTATCTGATTACTCAGTCCTGTGTCATGGGAGACAAAGTCTGAAATTTCAATTTGTATGTATCATGTTTTAATTTCAAGAAGATTTCTCCAGGTTTTAGGAGTATGACCTCTGAATACGTTTTCTTATTTGAGAGAAGGTACTAAGAAATTAATGCATAATTCTTCACTCTACTTGATCTTTTAACAAATGGATCAGGGTTTTGAGAAAATGGGTGAGGATGGCCATTTGACGTGCTCGTATGTATGATTCTTGTGAATTAGATGTAATACTTGCAATTGTTTGATCTTCTTTGAAAGGCTTGTATGACAGGGGCACAAGGCTGTAGTTTGTATAATTGGAGCCTCGCCGGATGTTTGGTTTTGCTTGTTCATTTTTAGATACACACATTTTAACATTATCATCTGAATAATATATAATTTGGAAGATCAACAATATGGAATTTTTGTCATCTAGTCATATTAGTTTATACTCGTACATTTTGATGGCTGAAAATTTACATTTAAACATGTACATACTCAAAGTTGAATACCTTTAATTTATTTCTGTATCTTATCTTTACATGTTATGAAGATTGAAATCAATGTATTAGGCATGACTAACTAGTGAACCTTGTTATTTTCATAGGCTTAACTCAAAGTCAACTAGGTTTCTTGCTATTCCTTAAACTATGGTAGTCCTAAATTAGGTTACCCATGAGGGACTTTAGACAAGTTACTCCTGGAACAGGTTCTGCTGGTCCCCACTTCCATGTTCATTTTGACACGTTAATCTTGATTGATACATCATGGTGATAGGCCTTACTTACCAGTCCACATACAACAAAACACTTGCATCCATACATCCATATGCATGCAGATGCATACATGCGTTTACATTCACATGGTTCTGCATCTGACTTGCTTTGTTATTCTCAGTTGTTTAGTGATTAATGAAATCATAGACATGGAGGTACTAATCAATTGAAATTGATATGTAATTGTTGATGACTTGAACTAAATCGTAGGTGTTTGATTTCATGCCAAGAGTGCGATGATCCATGGAAGAGATGCATATCTGTATAATAAGGAGGTTCATAGAGATGCATAGGTGTTTGGGGATCTGAAAATTAGATGGCCAGTCTGGATTTTAGATGTGTTGGTTGGAAACCCATAGAAGCACGCAAATCAGTTGTTTAGCTGACACTGAAAACCAAGATTGATCATATATCAAATGAAATATAAGATTTGTCTGACATCACAGAACCATTATTCAAATTATGGATGGTCCACCCGACAAGGAACCTCGATTGTAGGTTGTGTGTGAGATATTGTGTGACCCGTTTGCTAACTATAATTCATAGCTAGATAAATTTTTTACTTTATATATATATGATCAGTGTGAAACAGGGGGAATGGCTTAATTTATCAGGAAAAAAAAGGTCTCTTTCACTTTCCTTGGCTATTGGTAATCGACGTTGACACTGAATCATTTTAATATGAGTTTAGGTTGAAAGAGAGAGCTAGCATATGGTTAAATAGTGGTAGCTACCATCATTGGTGAATATTTACAAGAATACCAAGCCAGATGCGCACCTAGCTTCCTAGACAATCGCGGCCGTGGGGACTGGTGATAATACCCATGTCCTCCCCTGGTTTATCTTTAAGTTGATTTACTTTTTAGCTTCCTTGTAAATAAATGTCTTTTAGAACATATCTTTTAATCTTGGAGTGTAAATTAACGGAAAGTTGTGAAGGTGATTGGGTTTGTTACTCTCGAGTATTCATAGGTTCTAGTATAAATGATAATCTAGCTTTTCAGATGAGTCTGTGTTCTGAAAATCTGCACATATGACTTGATTAAATAGTTACTACTATTTAAACCTCATAGTTGTATCAGTATTAAGCGGTGGTTAATCAAATAACTATACTGTATATACACTTAATTTGTATTACTTCATAGAATAAACTCAAATCATTTACTTTAAGACTATGAGTTGAGGAAGTGGTTGGAGGCTCTGAAATCAAACTTAAAAATATTAAGACTGGCTTGTACTAGAGGATAACCTATTACTTTATCAGGATCATTTAAATAAAAATGTTGATATGGTCGTGGAAGGAAATTTGACAATGGAACAAGGAGAATGAGGACAAGGGACCAACGAACACCATTGAAGAATCCTCTCAAGCGTGTGAGGAATGTCTTAAGGGGAATGGATCACAGAAAAGAAATTGAAATGAATTTTTTTGGTGTTGATTTGGGGCGTTTGCTGCACCAACCTCCCCTCTAACTCGGTCAAAATAATATCTCCTTTTGTCTTTTTCTAGCAATATATACTAGTTATTTACATCCTGGTTTTATTTGAGCCTCCAATGTCAAATGTGCATATTCTAGATATACTTATACCTTGGAACAGTGGTAAGGTGGGTTGGTGATTTGAGATCATGAGTTTAATTTAGAATATAGTTTTTTGTTTTCTTCATACAAACCCGAATGAGATAGTCCTTGTAAAACTAGGAATATGAGTTATGATCATGCACCCTAAACTGCATAATGGTGGAAGCTTCTGAGTATTGATAATTTTTTTACACATATTTTGACCTTGTTTTGATGTAAAATGATGGTGATTAGGGTGTGCTAAATGAGTAGAATTGAAAATTAACTAAAGAGTTAAGCATGCATATTATATATATAATATATTTGTGGTTTATAAGCATTGCATTTTTCATTTGGCACATGATCATGTATGTATGTTTTTCTTTCTTTCTTATCTTTGGTTTGAGTTTGGACTATTATTCTTGAGTTAATATAATTTTCTAGCCTTTTTTTTGTCATATATGTTTTTAATTGACTTGTCAAAATTTGCAAGATTTAGGAAGCTTGTTGAGAAGTACATATGATTGTATTCCTTTATTGAACACATCATATATTTTTTTAACAATTTCTAGGTTGTTAGGACTTATCATCAGTCATTTGGTCTCAAGGCTTGAAATATGACCCTAAGATGATACATTAACAAATCTGTACATTATTATGCCTTTGGGGAAAAAAAGAAGAAGAAGCTTGTGTTCTGTTTTTTATTTTTTTTATTTAAATATATATTTTTGAAGTCCACAACTTTATACTCTTATTATTATAGAGAAACTATTTGTTTAGTTGGACTTATGATATTGAGTTCACATGACAGAACAATACTTTCAATATGTATGCAAATTGTATATAAGATTTGTTAAGTAAAAGAATTTTTAGTGGGAACTGTAATGGTATTGGTTTGGGCTGAGCCCATGTGATTGTTGTCTTATGTATATAACAATTATCTGCATGGAGATGTGCCATGCATATTATATACTCATACAGTGTCAGATCACAAGTCATCACTCATTAATACTATATTATATATGCACGATACGTAGATTCCTTAGGCGCCTCATGAAATCCAAAACACAAGACGTAAGTGCTTTGAAGCCATGCATACAATGCCAAAATCTCATTTGCATTTCTTGCATGGAGAGGCATCCTTTATCCAGCTGTGGGCTGCCACGTTTTACGTCATTTTATTTACATTTTAAGTCTTAGTTCATGCCATTTTACTATCTTATCCTTGTGAAAGTATGGTTATGCATTATAATTAAATACCATGTATTTCATATTTAGGTTTTAATTCTATTGGTAATCAAGTTTGTTGTGCTTATATATTAATTATTCAGTTATTTTCTCTTATTTTTCATATTTAATTTTAGTTGGGAGATTCGAAATAATGTTCATGAAATCATAGTGCTAGATGCATTGTTTGTGAGATAGACTAATGCCTTGTTTGTCACAAGGTAGTTTATTGGTTGTTTTTGCCAATAAAATGAAAAGAAGGGGGTGTCATTTCTATTTTGCATTCTCTGGTTGCATGCTCAATTTGGAGTATCTCAAATGTGAGGGAAAACAGGGCTGAAGTCAAAATTATATGTAAGATTGAAAATATTGAGTGCTTGGGGAGCAATTAATAGAGTAGGGAGTGCTTTGGTCATTAAAAAAGGGGAAGGGGCATATCTAGGTATTTGACTTAGTGGGAGGAAAAATGTCTCAAATATTGTTCACCTGGCCATAAAGTTGGGAACATTATATTTTTTTTATTGAAGTAAGGAAGGACAAGAAGCAAGACTGGTTCTTCTCTATAAATAGCAATGCACTAGTTTTGGTGGCATGGCAGAGCAGTTGTTAGGAAGGTAGCCAACAGAAATGGGAAGGTCTCCTTGTTGTGATGAGAATGGCCTCAAGAAAGGACCCTGGACTCCTGAAGAAGATCAAAAGCTTGTCCAATACATCCAGAAACATGGCCATGGCAGCTGGAGAGCTCTTCCTAAGCTTGCAGGTCAACACTAATTTCTCTTCCTAGCTCTCATGCATGCATGCATGTGTTACATAGCATTTCTCATACAAATTGTTTGTTCTTGCAGGTCTCAACAGATGTGGGAAGAGCTGTAGGTTAAGATGGACAAATTACTTGAGGCCTGATATCAAGAGAGGCAAGTTCACTGAAGATGAGGAGCAAACAATTCTCCACCTCCATTCCATCCTCGGAAACAAGTAAGTAATAATTCTAGCTAGCTACTACATTTATAACAATTTATGATCTCTTGTCTTGATCACTGATCAGTTTTACTATCAACCAAATTATAAATTTATAAATGCTGTATGGTTTTGTTCACAAGGTGGTCGGCAATTGCTACTCATTTACCAGGGAGGACTGATAATGAAATCAAGAACTTCTGGAACACTCACTTGAAGAAGAAGCTGATTCAGATGGGTTTTGATCCAATGACCCACCAACCAAGAACTGACCTATTTTCCAGCCTGTCCAATCTCCTAGCCCTGGCCAACCTGAGAGACCTGATAATAGATCAGCAGTACCATAACCCAATGTTAGATGAGCATGCCATGAGATTGCAAGCAGAAGCTGTTCATTTGGCCAAGATTCAGTACTTGCAACATATTCTGGACCAGCCTCCTGTAGGCATAGCTCCAATATTACCTAACCAAAATGGCACCATCCCAGATATGGAGCTGTTGAATATAATAAACTCCATTTCTTGTGTGAAGGAAAACCCATTGCTATTAAATTTATCCCAACTAGAGAACAGTAGTGTTAACCATGCAACCTCATTTTCATCCCTGGGAACTGCTACCTCTGAGTCTCAACCACTCCACAACCAAAGTCTATTGTCTCACTTGTCAGACCCACCACCACAAGTCCCTTTCAGTTTTCAACCATGTTTGAATAATAATAATGAGAATCTGGTGAGCCAAGGAGATCTCCATAACCCACCTGAATCTCCATGGCTTAGTCTTCCATCATTACCCACTACTCCTTGCTCTGCACCTGCTCTGCCTCCTCCTACTCCTCCATCTCTCACTGAAACTTCTATATCATTGTGCAATCCAGGAGATGCTAGCAGCACTACTTCTGGTGGAGGTGGAACTTCTTCCTATTGGCCTCCTGAGATCTTTTTTGAAGGCCCTGCTATTATCCATGAACTGTCTTAGTTAATCATCAGTGTTGATTTCACATGTTATTTGTTTCATTTCTCTGGACATTCATATGCTTCATACATATTCTTGTGTTCTGTTGTTAATTATTAGTATATTATTATACATACTTGCATGTATAAGCAAAATATATAGACCATCCACATATATACATATACATATATTTTGTATATTATTTTGGGATGATATGATTATCATAAATGCAGCTTTGATTTTCATATAATTATGAAATTTCTCTCTTCTGGGTACATATCTATTTGTGTTTTTTTCCTTGTGCAAATGGAAGTGGATATTTTATGTCTACAGGAATGGATTTTGGAGTTTAGGTATGTTCCCAAAGGAAAATAAAGGTTCTTTCTTTTTTTATTTTGAACTGTGTTTTGTTTCAAAATGTTCAGTTGTCTTGTTTGCCTAATATATGAGTGGATGGATAAAACATATATCATATATACTCATATTAGCTGTCAACAAATTATGCAGGTGCATAAACTATTTGAAGACAATATTTACGAAAGAGACAAAAATTTGTTAATGTATTTGGTTATATATTTATAGCTATCATTAATTAATTTTCTTTTTTCGTTTCAAAATGAATGTTTTGATCACTATATTGAAAAAGGTTAAGAAAATATTAGTTTGATTTGTTTCAGAACGGATCCACACTCATTATGTGGGGGCAGTTGCCCCCACTAACTTTTTATTTATATATATATATACCCTCTAATTTTTGTAGTTTTTAATTATATATCGATCTTTACTATTTTTTAATATTTGCCTCACTAGAATTTCGAATATCATAATTTGCTCTAATTAGTTTTAATTTTTTTAATAATTGCCCCCTCAATTTAACTTTACAAATTGTAGAATTGAATTATACGTTAATGGAGAGATATGTATTAAATAACTAGTAAAATAAAAGTGAAAAAACATTATACTTAATGAATGTCACGTATACAATACACAAAATATATATTTATGAATAAATAAATAAATAATTGTTTAATTATATTTATAAATTTCATTTAATCAATTTGCCCCCAAGTACACTTTCTAGATCCATCCTTAGACTTTTGTATATTTATTCTGGTATCTCAAGGACATGTGTGGTAACAAATCCAATAGATACTTACTATCTTATTATAAATGTATTATTGATATTTTATATACCTAATAGCTTCTTAAAAAAATATAAGGCACTCAATTTAAGACAAAATTATTTAATGACACTCATTAATTTTGAAAGAGAGGAAATGTATAATGACGAGTCATGCATGTTAATTAAGTAGATATGAAATCCATAATTATACGAATTGTTATTTCTTCTCAATACATGTGATCCTAGATATGCAAGATACTAATATCCAATTAATTATATCATATATTATCTAGTAGTGACGGAAATGCGATGAAAAGTGTGATAATGAAAACGAATAAGTAATATATTCAAGTTAAAGTCAATTCAACTTAGTATCGATTTTTTTAGTGATGAAAGTTTCTCGACCCACAGTACTATTGTTCTCATATCAAATTTTGAATTAGGTCTTAACCTAATTATGTTGCCTCCCTCTTGGTCTTCAATAATATGCAGACGTATATGTCTAAAACGACGCATACATGTAAGAAAACTACATGTGAACGGGAGTGATAAATTTTGAAGAGTTTCCAATTATACTCATGTCAAAACTCATGACAAATAGATACGTGCCTCGCAAAGAGAATAGATATGAAAAATCTTCATTAAAAATAAGATAAAATAAATGCGACACATACAAACTTCAATCTGTATAAAGTTATATATATGTATATTCTATGAAAACAAATCACTCTAAACTAATTTCATCAACAATTGTGCCTTCGTGGATAATAATACATACATTGAGTACGAATATTACTTTCATACATTTAGTATTGTGTAAAAAGTTTAATCTATATGTCTTTCAAAAAAAAGTTTAATTTATATGCAATATCATCTTAACGATTTAATTTATTCTTTTTCAAAAACGAGTTATTTTATAGCATATTGTATGTTTTATCTTCGTCTTTTTTCTCCAAAATTTGCAAATTCTCGGCTAAAACTATAAAAATATTATAAACATATGTAATACATGAATAATTAGGGTGTGTTTATTTTTTTATGCATGTGCCAACCATTTCGTTTATTAATTAATGTCTCAAACTTGAAAGTTATTGACCTTCGAATCCGTCACTAGAGATGAGATCAATAAGTATTGAGACGTGTGCGCATCAATTCATTTGGATTGATTTGAATACTTAAAAATCATCGTGGTCATGTTATTTACAAAAAATTGTTAAATAATATTTTCGACTTAAGTTATTGTTTTATCTACGTGCATGTCCGTACTTATGTCATTCTCTCTTATCCAACATGCACATCGATAAAGAGAAGTGTTAATGAATTTCATATCGATAAAAATATAAAGTGAAAAAACAATATATAATGTTGCAAGAGAAATATTCTTACTAATAAGGTTGACCTTTTAGTAGTGGAATCTCAAGTCATTATATGTAGCACATTATTGAAATTTAACATGGTATCATAGCCGATTTCGCTTAATGGCCAATCTGCCTTACCTCCCGGCTTAAGTTCACCATCCATGTGAGCCCATGTCAATTCTCTCTTATCCAACTTGTATGTAATTAAGGGGAAGCTTTATTAAGTGATACTCTCGACTTAAGCCCATTTATCCACGTTCACCTTTTAGTAGTGGAAGTCTAAAACTATTATGTGTAGTTTATTATCGAATTAACATGGTATTAGAGTTGATTGATGGCCCGTTTTTCTTACCTGTCAACTTAAGTCCACCATCCGCGTGAGGCCGAACTCCGATCTCTCTTATTTGGGCTGCACGTGTGGAAAAATATTAAGTGATACTCTCGACTCAACTCCACATATCCACGCGAGCAGCTCCTGGTTCAAACTCATCTCTCTTATTCACAGTGGCGGATCTAGAATTTTATACTAGTGGGGGCACAATATTATTAATAAGCGAAAATTACA
>JAYMTF010004933.1:0-12322 GCA_036897485.1 Pelargonium nanum | reverse complement strand
TGCTAAACTTATTTCTGTGAATTATTTTAGTCTTGCTTTAATGTTTCAGTATAAACTCTGGTTGTTTGACAGCTGAAAATAGAATTACTTGATGTGAACGGAAGCCTCTTTTGACATCTTGGGAACAATTTTATTTTTTGTGATAGTGTGATTCTTGCTTCTCTTCTATGATTATTAAACTTTTTGGTCATGGCAAGTAATAGTCTATTATGCTCTTTGGTTTTTGTTTGCTGTCCTACACATATCACTACATAGTTTATGTGTTATCTTTCCACTAATAAAGTTGTGCAAAATCTTCTTGTTGTGACAGATTTTTAGGTGCCATCAAGCAATATTTGTGTCTCTCTTTGTTGAAGAACAGTGCTTCAACTCTCATGATTGTTTTCCAGCTTTCTTGCTCCATTTTCATTAGTCTAGTGTCAAGGTTTAGAGCTGGATTGAAAGCAGAGATTGGAGTATTTTTTCCTATGATTGTTCTCAGAGTTCTAGAAAATGTTGTTCAACCTAATTTTCAACAGAAGATGATAGTGCTTCGATTTCTTGAGAAGCTCTGTGTTGATTCTCAGATCCTAGTAGACATCTTCATCAACTATGATTGTGATGTCAATTCTTCAAGCATATTTGAAAGGTATGGTTTGTTCAGTGCTGTGGTAGGCATACCCTATGATGTTAATGTATGTAGTAATATCGCCTTTATATTTGATGGCATTTCACATTGCAAGTTGTTTTATTATACTGATGTAATATGACTGTCAAGGCTTGATGTCTACAAGTCACATATCCTTATTTTTTTGGTGTACTTTTCCTTCTAGGATGGTCAATGGACTTCTAAAAACTGCTCAAGGTGTCCCTCCTGGTGCTGGCACTACTTTGTTGCCGCCTCAGGAAGCGACTATGAAACTTGAAGCTATGAAGTGTTTAGTAGCTATTTTAAGATCTATGGGAGATTGGATGAACAAACAGTTACGGATTCCTGATCCACATTCTACCAAAAAGTTTGAACCAGCTGAGAATATTCCTGAATCTGGAAGTACTCCGATGGCTAATGGTAATGCGGATGAGCTTCTTGAAGCATCGGATGCTCAATCTGAGGCCTCCAGTGAAACTTCCGAAGCCTTGACTATTGAGCAACGCCGGGCTTACAAACTTGAACTTCAGGTGAGTAGATGCAGAATTTTTTGGGCATCGAGCATATATCTTTTGCCTATTATTTTCTTGGCTATTGCCCATCGAAGCTTATGCTAAATTTTTGGCAGGAAGGTATATCTCTCTTTAATCGGAAACCTAAAAAAGGAATAGAATTTCTGATTAATGCCAACAAGGTGGGCAACTCAGCAGAGGATATTGCAGCTTTCCTAAAAAATGCGTCTGGTTTGAACAAGGCTGTGATTGGTGATTATCTTGGGGAAAGGGAAGAAATGCCACTGAAAGTGATGCATGCTTATACGGATTCCTTCGATTTCCAAGGCATGCAGTTTGACGAGGCAATCAGGGCATATCTGCAGGGCTTTAGGTTGCCTGGTGAGGCACAGAAGATTGACCGAATCATGGAGAAGTTTGCTGAGCGTTATTGCAAATGTAATCCTAAGGCTTTTATAAGTGCTGATACAGCCTATGTTCTAGCTTATTCTGTGATTATGCTCAATACTGATGCTCATAATCCTATGGTGAAGGACAAGGTGTGTTTGCATTTTAATTTGATACTGCTGGGTGTTTGATTCACGCTTTTCATAATTCAGGCATTTCTTTTCACTATTTTATCTTTTTTGCTATTAAAACACACAGATGTTTTATCTTTGCCATTAAATTTTGCAGATGTCTGCTGATGATTTTATTAGAAACAATCGTGGTATTGATGATGGAAAAGATTTACCTGAGGAGTACTTGAGGTCTTTGTATGACAGAATATCAAGGAAGGAGATTAAAATGAAAGAAGATGATTTGGCTCCTCAACAGAAGCAGTCTACAAACCGAATTTTAGGCTTGGACAGTATCTTGAATATTGTGGTTCGAAAGCGGGAGGAAGGAAACCAATTGGGGACCAGTGATGATCTTATTAGGCATATGCAAGAGCAATTTAAAGAGAAAGCTCGCAAATCTGAGTAAGATGAACTAGTTTTTCTTACTATGATGTACGAACATAGCTCTAGCAGTCATACTGCTGGATTCAAACACTTTGATGTAATAGTGTTTTGCGTAGGTGTTACTTATACCGCATTTGCTCTTTCTATAATCCACTAGGATTTCTTGACCAATATAGTAGTTTCTCCTCTTCCTTTCTTTTTCTTCCTTTTCTTTTATTGGAACCATGTGAAGCAGGTTTTTGTTAACTGTTAAGTCTGCCATTTCTTATTTCGTAGGAAATAACCCTCTTAGACTGTTGTCTTGATATGTACTCTCGCAATTTGTAGGTCAGTTTATTATGCAGCAACAGATGTTTTGATTCTTCGATTCATGATTGAAGTATGCTGGGCTCCTATGTTGGCCGCCTTCAGTGTTCCACTTGAACAGAGTGATGATGAAGTAGTAATATCTCTGTGTCTTGAAGGCTTTCGTTCTGCTATACATGTCACTGCTGTAATGTCAATGAAGACTCATAGAGATGCATTCGTGACTTCATTAGCAAAGTTTACTTCCCTGCACTCTCCTGCTGATATCAAGCAGAGAAACATAGATGCTATCAAGGTTAGTATTGCAACTACCACATAAGGGTATAATAAGCTAAAAGGGGCATTAACTTGTTACGTGTATAAAAGAACAAGGAATTAGCTAATGATCGTTTTTAAGCTTCTGAATGAGGGATTCTATTTATGATGTAATAGCTTTGTGTTTCTGAAGGGTATAGG
Organism: Pelargonium nanum; assembly: GCA_036897485.1. NCBI lineage: Eukaryota > Viridiplantae > Streptophyta > Magnoliopsida > Geraniales > Geraniaceae > Pelargonium > Pelargonium nanum. Next base: position 9,476 of record JAYMTF010004933.1, on the reverse strand, counting down.
CTATAAAGTTATTGCATGTATTCCTACTAGTTTTCTCAAATTTCATGATATCACTTGCAAATATGTTCCACAGTTAGATATGTAATGAATCTCTCTCTCTCTCTCTCTCTCAGTGAGTCAGTCAGTTTGTCTGGATTTGTTAGGCCTTCTTTCTTTTAATCTGTTACCTGCTCAATTCTATTATGATATGATTTAGAAACCTCGTAGTTTTAGTTCTCCAGTTTATTCAGGAAGTTTATAATTATCTTCTATTTAGTCACATAGAAATAAGTTCTAATTATTAAGGAGAAACCGTAAAGTAGTCTTAAGACTTGAGAATATTGTTTCTTTATAATCCCCACTAAAATCTTATTTCTAGAGTTTAGGAGTTGTCATCTTTCATAGTGTCCATCTCATGGGTTGAAGTTCAATCATATGATTTCTAATAAGTTCATAAGCAATAAGCATAGGAGAATACAGAATAGTTTACTACTGTGTTTTTTCTGTCTATCCTAACACCAAATTAAATGAACAATGCTCTATTGATATGTTTTCGATGGCTTTTTTGAAAATCACTATAAAATTTAGTCTATGGTTGTAACTCAGAAACAGAATGAATTAATTTGTCAAACTTGAGATTGACCGTATGTTAGGAATCATTCTATGATTAGTTTTGCTGCAAAAAATGCAATGTCTGAGCTGAAGGTGGATGATTATGCAATGAGGAGAATAGATAAGTTGATGAAAAAAATGATTATAAGGATGTTTTAGGGGAGCTTGGTTGAGCAGTAAATTTTTCTTCATGGATACGCTAGTAAAATTTAGATTTTCATCTCATTAATGTTCTGAACATAGATTCTCAGATATTTAGAATCCAGAACCTGGTTGTATGATTCTGCTAGTAGTGTTATTCAGAAGTATGTGACGTCTTTGATATATGCCATGGATTATATAACTAAAATAGTTTGAGTTATCAAGTTTAAATTTTTGAGCAAATTACCATTTGCTTGTAGATCTAACATTGCATGTGACTTCTTCATGGTTGATAGGCAATAATCACAATTGCAGATGAAGATGGTAATTACTTGCAAGATGCTTGGGAGCATATCTTGACTTGCGTTTCAAGGTTTGAGCATTTACATCTGTTAGGAGAAGGTGCTCCTCCAGATGCCACATTCTTTGCATTCCCTCAGAATGAGTCAGAAAAGTCCAAGCAAACCAAGTCAACCACACTTCCTGTTTTGAAGAAGAAGGGAGCTGGGAGGCTTCAATATGCTGTTGCTACTGTGATGAGGGGTTCATATGATAGTGCTGGTATTGGCTCCAATACATCTGGGGCCGTTACATCTGAACAGATGAACAATTTAGTCTCTAACTTAAACATGTTAGAACAAGTTGGAAGCTCTGAAATGAATCGTATATTCACACGGAGTCAGAAGTTAAACAGTGAGGCGATTATTGACTTTGTTAAAGCACTTTGCAAGGTTTCTATGGAGGAATTGCGATCTGCGTCAGATCCTCGGGTTTTCAGTCTTACAAAGATTGTTGAGATTGCGTATGAACCACACTTCTTACTCTTGTTCCTTTAATTGGTATATTACGTTTGTATAATCTAGAAAAGCCATCAATCATGATACTAATGATTATTGGTAGGCGAAATTGTTGATGACCCCATGAACTATGCCTCTTTTGCACACTGAACTTTTTTTTGCAGACATAACTACCAAAACAGTTTTTTTTTTTTTTTTTTTGACCAAACACCCCCAACTTTTTTTCATCCCTTTGTGTGAATCATAATTAACATATTACTATGTTAGTTTGATCATGTCCTAGTCACATGTTACCTATTATAGTGAATTTTTTTACATTTCAGTAAGTTTTCATAAATTCTGATGAAACTTTCTAGTTTTTGTTGATATTATGCAAGGGCGAATCACAATACAAAGAATTATTTTTGAAAATTTAAGAATATCTTACGACATGTGACTTGCACATAATCATGTTAATAGAATATACCGTTAAATATAACTGACATTGGTTTACAAAAAGTTTAGGGTAGTCATGTGTCCTGAAAAAAGTTTTTGGTAGTTATGTTTTGCGAAAAAAAGTTTTGGGTAATCATGTGCAAAAGAGACATAGTCCATAGGGTCATTTGCAATTTCACCTTGGTGTTATTATTAATGTTGTTATTGTTCCTCTTCTTCTGTCATATCTGCTGTTTGTTTAATTCTATTCCATTTGTTTTCTTACAACAGGCACTATAACATGAATCGCATCAGGCTTGTGTGGTCAAGCATCTGGAACGTGCTCTCTGATTTTTTTGTGACCATTGGATGTTCTGAGAACCTATCCATTGCAATTTTTGCTATGGACTCGCTACGCCAGTTATCAATGAAATTTTTAGATCGAGAAGAGTTGGCAAATTATAATTTTCAGAATGAGTTTATGAAGCCTTTTGTTATTGTTATGCGCAAGAGTAGTGCTGTTGAAATCAGAGAACTAATCATTAGATGTGTTTCACAAATGGTTCTATCTCGTGTCAATAATGTGAAATCAGGATGGAAGAGCATGTTCATGGTATGTCAATCTACCCGATCTCTATCTTTCTTTGTGTTTATGTAAGCTCATTTGATGTTTTAGACCCTAATTATGGGGTTTATTGATTATTTATGATTGTTACGTATCATTTTGCAGGTGTTCACCACTGCAGCTTATGATGATCACAAGAACATAGTACTCTTGGCCTTTGAAATAATTGAGAAGATTGTGCGAGACTACTTCCCACACATTACTGAGACTGAAACCACAACTTTTACTGACTGCGTGAATTGTCTAATTGCATTCACTAATAGTAGATTCAACAAAGACATTAGTCTCAATGCTATTGGTTTTCTTCAGTTCTGTGCAACAAAACTTGCAGAAGGAGATCTCGGTGCCTCTTCAAAGTACAAAGACAAAGAAGCTTCTGGAAAAGATGGAAAACTAGAAAATGGAGAAATTATAGACAAAAGTGATCATCTCTATTTCTGGTTCCCTTTATTGGCTGGTAAGGCAACTGCAGAAGTTATGGCCTATGAGAAGCATTTCCGGTTTTCTAAAAGAGCTCTCAAACTTTGGTTGTTTGTTTAGTTAGTACACTATGCGAACATTCTATTATAAATTATGTGTCAGAGTTTAATCATATATATATTTGTTTGCAGGTTTATCAGAACTTAGCTTTGACCCTAGGCCTGAAATAAGGAAGAGTGCTTTACAGGTGCTGTTTGACACATTACGCAATCATGGTCACCTCTTTTCTCTACCTTTGTGGGAACGTGTATTTGAATCAGTCCTATTCCCTATATTTGACTATGTGCGACATGCAATTGATCCTTCTGGAGACAACTCGCCTGGGCAAGTTGATGGTGACACTGGGGACCTTGATCAAGATGCATGGCTCTATGAGACTTGCACATTGGCTCTACAACTAGTTGTTGATCTTTTTGTCAAATTTTACAACACTGTCAATCCTCTTTTAAAGAAAGTACTGATGCTTCTGGTAAGTTTTATTGGGCGTCCTCACCAAAGTCTTGCTGGTATTGGTATCGCTGCACTTGTCCGTTTGATGAGCAATGCTGGGGATCTGTTTTCTGAGGACAAGTGGCTAGAAGTGGTTTTGTCTTTGAAGGAAGCGACTAATGCTACACTTCCTGATTTTTCTTACATTGTCAGTGAAGATTGTTCATTTAGGATTCCAGAAGAGTCTTCAATTAGACAAAATGGAGAGGCTGCCAGGTCTGGAATGACTGATGACAACAATGCAGAGACCCTGCGGTCTCAACGTCTTTATGCTTCCATATCTGATGCAAAGTGCAGAGCTGCTGTTCAACTCTTACTCATCCAGGTATGTTTGTTATTCATAGTTTTTTACATTGTCTGCATGCTGGCCACTTTATTCTACACGATGAATTTACTATCATGGTGCGTATTCTGCACTATTTCTATAATTTGTTTTATATAAGTTCAAATGTTATTGTTAAAATAAAAAGATATGCAAGTTTTTTTTCCCTTTATTTTATCAATAAGAGTATTGTGGGAGTTTTGGACATTATTCTCTTTATTGCTTGGTTTGTTTCTGATCTGTTTCCCCCTTCTTTCCTGGGCATTAAAGTTCTCCAATACGTCTAGAGACTGTAATAATATTAATGAGCAAAGTACTGTTCACCCTCACCATTCTTTTGAACCCAGACATCTTTTTTCTTCTGTTTCGTTTTTGTTGAAACTCTTATAATAACTGTGAGTCGTCCGGTTCAATGTAATTTGGATCTTCATGCTTGTCTCTCTGCACTCATACTAATGCAAGTGACCATATTCTAATGATATATGGTTACATTTTGTACCAACTTGCATTGTAGTTGTGAGAGATGAGAGGATCTCTGGTTCATTCTAACTTTCTCTTTAAGAACGACTTAATGTTTGATATGGCTTAATTCTAATACATACAATAGGATATACTACTTAGTATAGAACATGGTGATGCTAAGCATACAAACTCAGATTCAGACCTGCGGCTGACTTAAGAATACTCAGATCTGGTGGGTAATGTAGGGGAGTGGTACCTCTCGAGTTTAAAATTGAGATGTAAAGTGGAGCTGAGGACTGCTTCTTAGAGTTCCAATGGTGGGTAATATATGGGAGTGGAACCTCTCAAGTTTAAAATTGAAAAGAAAGTGAAGCAGTAACAGAAAAGTGGAGCCATGATGAAGGTGGCTCCCTCCCTAATTCATGTACTCAGAGTCTTGTTTGGAGGTATGGTAGCATTTGTATTACTTTGACTGGAAGGTGAATGACAATGTTATTCCCTTTTGTGTGTGTACTTAATTCAATTTAAGAATGGGAACTCCATGTAACCCATTCCGTTATTTAGTAATCGGGTGGGAATGAAAATAAGCTAACATGAGGAGTTAATAATGGATGGGAATGAAAATAGGAACACATAGTTCCTAATTCACAGAAAAGATAGTTGATTCCTACTCCAAACAAAAATAATCCAGACCCTCTTAAATAGTAATTAAGACATGCATTTTATACTTGTCAAATTCTCTGAAGTTCTTCTAGTTCATGCAGTGTAGATCTGAAAAATACTGCTTTTGATATCATGTGCATTGCATGTGGGTTATACACAGAGGTGTATTAGCAATGGTAGATCATGAAGAGTGGATGGGGCCTATAAAGAAATATCTGCCAAGTGCCAGCATATATCATCATGAGTTCTTGAATAAATTATTTGATCATAGCTGTATATAAAATGTTTGATGGATGGAGGGAGAGCAGATAATTACTTGTGTTTGATACTAGGTCTTTAAAGAGAATGCCATAATTAAATTTTGATTTAAATGCTTATAATTAGTATTGCAATGATATGAGGCAAGGGTTGCTATGTGCCCTGTAGAATTTTAAATTTGAAGAAAATTTTGCACCTCTCATGATTAACACATGGAAAGCTAGAGAAGATAGTTATTGGAATTTGTTATGTGAAGTCAGGGTTCATTTCATTTTGCAGTTACTGCACTATACTATACGGTTTCTGTTTTCATTTTGATTGATATTTCTCATTAAATTTGGCAGGCAGTGATGGAGATATACAATATGTATCGGTCTCACCTTTCAGCAAAGAACATCATAGTCCTTTTTGATGCACTGCATGATGTTGCTTCTCATGCTCACAAGATAAATAGCAATTCCACATTACGCTCAAGGCTTCAGGAGCTTGGGTCCATGACCCAAATGCAAGACCCTCCACTATTACGCCTTGAAAATGAGTCGTACCAAATTTGTCTCTCTTTCTTACAAAATCTTGTATTGGACAAGCCTCCAACTTATGAAGAGGCCGAAGTGGAATCCTATCTGGTTGATCTCTCCCGGGAGGTCTTAGAGTTCTATGTGGAGACCTCTCACTCTGGACAGATCTCAGGATCATCTTCGAATGGGGAACCTCGTTGGGTAATTCCTCTAGGTTCTGGGAAACGAAGAGAATTGGCGTCACGTGCACCTCTTGTTGTGGCGGCACTCCAAGCTTTGTGTGAACTGGGAGCAACATCATTTGAAAAGAATTTGGCTCATTTCTTCCCCCTACTTTCAAGCTTAATAAGTTGTGAGCACGGGTCAAGTGAAGTCCAGGTAGCCCTTAGTGATATGCTTGGTTCATGGGTGGGTCCTGTTTTGCTTCGCTCATGTTGATCCTGGCAACAGTGGGTTGTAAGATATTCTTATCCAAGTCTTAGTGTTCATTTCCTTCTTCGCTTTACAATAACGATTACGAAAATATAGTTTAATGGTGTATGAAGAAGAGTTAGCTATGGGAATTGAATTGGCTGGTGCTTCCAAAACGTATGTAGGTTATTCAGAAGCACACATAGGTCCTTGATTCAGAGTTACTAGATGTTATGAGGGAATTTCGTTTGTCTTTTTGTTGTATGTTAGTCCCATGTTTTTTTCGACGAATGTGGTTTGGAACAATAATTTTGTGTAAAAATTGTTGATTATTCAACATATAAAATAGAGGCTCTCTGCTTTGTTGATTCAGTGTACAGGTATTATATTGTGTTGCGAGTAGTTGAATCTTTGATCTGCTCGGAGTTTCTTTTGTTGTATGGAAATGGTTACAATGGTGGCCGACTTGTTTAAGCTCAAATTGTCGCATATTCTGTGGTTGCTTGCATATATTGTATGTATTTGTGAAGAAGCAATCATCAGATCAGATGCCGTCCTGACATTTCCATGATTTGCTGGGCAGAGCAAAACTTGGTCAAAATTTGCACATATCACGGAGACAGTAAAAACAAGAATGTGAAGTTGGCGAGCATGAAATGAAATTGCCGGCGCATTACATTGTGCAAATTAACAATTTGACCTGGCTGGCATCCATCACCAATTGACCAAATGGAAATGGAAGGACTCAGTCTCCGGATGCACATCATCAGAACTGGCAAATCGGGTTGTTGAACCCTAACTGCAACCCAACCTGAAAGTACTTCGGGTTTGATCGGTTTCGGGACGGTTTCAGTTTATAGACACAAATGTGCTGAATTGTGAGAGTTTGTCCGATCTAAAAGTTGGTCCGGTCGTTGTCCGTAGGATCGGTCCAAATTGCCAGCTCTCTAGTTTTGATAATATTCCATTTGTTTCCTTTGGTTACTTGCATACGTTGTGAAAAATCATTGGATTTCTTTTAAAAAAAGGATGATCATATATATGAAGTAGGGTCTCTTTTTGCCCATACGTATAGAATCATTGCAATGTGACAAAAACGTTGGAAAGAGCCAGAGCGCTTTCAGACATTCACTTGCACTATAACTAGTGTTTTCACCATTGCTTGCACTAGTACTCCTCTCTCTCTCTCTCATCTCAATTATGTTGGAAGCTTTCGTTACCCGATTGAGTTCTCTACGTCGGAAAACAAAGAACTTGTTTCAACACCTGAGAGCTGATGACAGATTAGGCAATGGATGCAAAGCAATAAGTAGAAACAAGAGATCATCTTCCAATATTGATATGTTAACTTCATCTTTTGCGGCCATGGAAGTGTCAACCCAATTCAAGCAAGTGTTCAACATCATTGATGCAAATGGGGATGGGACCATATCCTCCCTTGAGCTAAGTGAAGTCCTGCAATGCCTTGGCTACGACAAGTCCAAAGCAACGGAGGAAGCCGAGGAAATGGTGAGGCAAATGGATTGCAATGGAGACGGGGTGATTGACTTGGACGAGTTCATGGGAGTCGTCAACATGTATGGTGCCATTGGCAGCGAAGAGGATCATCTACGGGAGGCGTTTCTCATATTTGATTCTGATAACAACGGGCTGATCTCAGCCAAGGAGTTGCAGCATGTTCTAATGAATCTTGGGTGCACAAAGTGTAGCCTTGAGGAGTGCAAGCAGATGATAAAAGGTGTTGACAAGAATGGAGATGGTTTTGTGGATTTCAAAGAATTTAGATTAATGATGAAAGTATAGTCATTTTCTTAGATTTTGTATGCATTTGTTGTGTCCTTGTTTGTAGTGGAATCAATGATAAGAGTCATTTCTCTATCTCTCACACCATTGTCTCTCTAATTGCTCTCATATCACAAGTATGGGCCTTTTAATCTTATCTTCATCTCTTATCATATCAGAAACTTCTTTATGGTATATGTGACAAATTCACAATGGTGGGATCCTTCAAATTCTTAATATCACACTTGAAAACAAAATACCAAACACATACAAACAAATTGTGTATATATATGCTCCTACCTTATCATGTGCCCATTTTGTATTCAACTATTACCCACCATGCCACAAAATATCAAATATTTTTATTTTTCATATGCTCTTACCATTTCACCAAATATATAGGGGAGTTGCTATAAACCAAGTCTCTAACCAGGCCAATAAAAGAACAAATAATGTTATGGGTGTGCCTAGTCATATGGATCAAATATGAAATGTGTTGTTTATAGCTTTTGGTTTTAAGAAAAGAAAAGAGCATAGTATATTAGTGATTAATAGTCCAATAACCAAAAGGATAAGATATTTTGGTACACATGGAATTTAATGTCGGCTGAAATTATTAAAACGTGAGCATTACAAAGAAAGTTAAAATTAACAAAAACGACGTCACAATGAAAAAAGAAAAAGAAATGTAAGAAAGTGATGCTAACATCTCTAATGTCTTCAACAAACAATCAATGTCCACAATTTTTTAATGTCGAATCCTCCTGAGGAGGTTAAAACGATATGTAGGTGAGAACAAACTTTTCAAATATCTTAGTTAGCAACATATACACTAACATAGTACAAAGTTAGACATTCTAATTCATCTGTGCGCACGCCTCCGTCCACGCACCTCCATGCCCGCGTGCTTCTCCATCCTCGCACGACCGCATCCGCACCAGCCCCCACGCAGATCCACGACCTCGCGCCTCCGCGCCCACGCCATCCGCGCACACGCCTCCTTCCGCGAGCATCCGCGCCTGCGCCTCCATCCGTGTGTGACGCCATCCGCGCAAGCCGCGCCATGTCCGCGCAAGCCCTTCGCTCGCATCCGCGCACGTGCGCGATCGCGCCCAGCATCCGTGCGTACCGGCGCATCCCTGCCTCGTCTGTGGATGGCCCGAGCCATCCACGAGGAATCTAAGCTCATCTGTGCGGCGCCCACACCCCCCATGATCATCCATGGACACGCTACTCATAGGCAATGTCCCTCCAAGCCAAGTCATGGTCTGCCTCGACCATGGCCACGACGGATCACACTCACATCATCCATGACACGCATGAGACTCATCAAACCCTTAGGACCCTATCCCGCGCGGTAGCGGCTTCCAAGGACTTCACCATGCGCTCCCGGCTCACGGGACCATGGAAGTGGCCGGCCTCGCCCGACCAGCGCGCAACGCGCCCTCCAGCCAGCAAAGGCTCCAAACCTCCCAAGTGGGGTCCACCTCGATTCCGGCCAATCACGCGATGACATGTGGCAC
>JAYMTF010004932.1:0-12323 GCA_036897485.1 Pelargonium nanum | reverse complement strand
CACTGAAAAATTTGCCGAACAAAGAGCTCCTGTGGAAGTAAGCAAAATCCTAGCTGTCAAACCAAAAGGAGGCAAAAGGAGCCAAAGTGTAGTTCCCGAACAAGCCCTAAATACAAAGGTTTTGCTGATACTACTTCGAATTTTTTTTTATTACTCTGGCTTCTACATGATATGAGTGTTTAACAAACAGCTACAAATTCTTTCCACTATGACACTCAGAATGATATGTATTCAAATTACTTATAATGATGTGTCCCATGAGCATACCAAACATATTGAGAATAATTTTCATTTCATTCATTAGCACTCCACCTAAAACACTTTTACTCTTATTCCGGTCTAACGGAAAAGGAAGACCTCATCTATTCCCAATCTTAGGGGTTGTTTGGAAACTCCAAAACGACTAAAAGAGGTTATAAGAGGTAAAAGGAAGAGAGAGTCTATAGGAAATTTTGGTTGTGTTTGTTAAAATGAGTTGTAATAGGAGGTGTTAAAGGAGATATAAAAATAGTTGTGTTTGTTAAATTTTGATGTAAAAGTTAGTGTATTATTGTAGAAAGACTAAAATGCATGCCCCTAAGATGTAAATAGTTGTAATTTAAAATCCAAATAATCAGAGCCACTGGATTAGTTACGGAGAATGAATCTCAGCCATTGATATTTAAGTATCAGTCCAACAACACAGTATCCATATATAAGTACCGTCCAACAACACTTTTTCTTGGTCGACCAACTCATATAATAGGTCGACCAACTCATATAATAGGTTGACCAATTCATTTAATAGGCAACTAATTTATATTGTTAGTAAACCAATTCATATCTGGAAAATTATACATCACAAAAATAAGCACAAATTACAACAAGTTTATTCATTGGTGAAGGTGACGATGGAAGATGGGCAACATAATCATTTAACTGAGATAAAATGGGGATAATTTGGTCTAACTTGTTGTTTCTCTCTCTTCCTATCTCACAAAAGTAACGAAACACCTTCTATTGGTTTTACACTCTCTCTCTTCCTATTGTTGATGTGGATATGTTGAAGGAAAAGGGAGTGTTGTTTAACAAACACAAATTCAGCATCTATATCCTACATGGAAAGGGCTATAAGAGCAAAATGAGCAAGCATGGAGTTCCCAAACAGCCTTTTAACCAGGCAGGCTACAACGTTTTGATTCCTACAACTGTTGTAGATTCAAAGGTTGGACTCAACTAATGGACAATGTGTTCCTCAATTGACTAACATATGTGTTTTGTGAACATTGTCCATTTGGTTTTGGACTGCTAAGGATCCGGCTTTAAGGGATAAGGAACAAAGACATGTCACCAACTAACAATATGATCTATCAACAGTCAACGCATGAATGTTATGTTTCCATTATTTATACAACTATTATTATTTTTAGTTTTATATTTTAATTTCGATCCATCTGTTACTTTATTTAACTTTGATATAGTAATTACAAGTGGGCCTTCATGAGTGCAATCTAGAAATATTACAGCCCAACCCATTTCATGTATATATTTATTGACTTTTTGTTCTTTAGTGGCAGTTTTTAATTACAGTCTATAAATGGACAAAATGTGTGTTTTGTGCATTGACCTTTAGTAGTCTAATGCACCAAGTTTTCACTTGAAGATTTTGGTTGCTTTTGGTAAGGAATCTATTCAAATGTCAGGCAAGACAGGCTCTGGAATCAAATTTAAATACATCCCATTTTGTTTAGACAACAAATAATTATATTTATGAGTTAAAAATAATAATAACACATTCATATGGCATAGTTTTAAATTTAATTAATACACCTATGACCTAACCAGAGAGCAGAGACTAGAGTCCAAGCCATACCAAATGGAATAACTCAAAACCACAGCTCTTGTTTTGTTTTGACAGCAAAAACAGCATCTTCTTATCATCTTCTTTATAACTTGAAACAACCCACAAATCATGAACAAATCAAGAGCTCATTTCATTACCAAAACCCATTTTAGCTAATGGCTTGCTCAGCACCCATCTCTTGTTATCAGAATTCATTTCTCCAAAACCCCATCCAAAATGGTCTCACAAAGTTCACTAGAACACCAACTGTTGGCTATCAAAGACTTGCACCCACAAAGCTTCAGGCAAGTTGGGGTCAACCTGTTGTAGCCACGGGACCGATCACCCAAAACATTCCTTTGCCAGTGTTCGATTTCGAAGAATACATGGCCACAAAGGCCAAACTGGTTAACAAAGCACTAGATGAAGCAGTTCCTATCAGACATCCAGTTACGGTTCATGAAGCAATGAGATATTCTGTTCTGGCTGGAGGGAAGCGCGTCCGCCCCATCTTGTGCATTGCTTCGTGTGATCTGGTGGGAGGGGATGAGGCGTCGGTCATGCCAGTGGCCTGTGCAGTTGAGATGATCCACACCATGTCACTGATTCATGATGACCTTCCCTGCATGGACAACGACGATCTCAGAAGAGGAAAGCCCACAAACCATAGGGTTTTTGGTGAAGCAACTGCAGTTCTTGCTGGTGATGCCCTCCTCTCCCTTGCCTTTCAGTACACAGCAGCTATGACCAAAAATGTTTCAGCTGATCTTGTGGTTCAAGCCATTTCAGAGCTTGGCTCAGCTGTGGGGTCAGAAGGGCTAGTGGCAGGGCAGATTGTAGACATTGGGAGTGAGGGAAAAGAAGTAAGCTTGAGTGATTTGGAGTATATTCATGTGCACAAAACGGCAAAGCTCCTAGAAGCATCAGTGGTTTGTGGAGCAATCATAGGAGGAGGAAATGCGAATGATGTGGAGAGGGTGAGGAAGTACGCTAGGAGCATAGGGTTGTTGTTTCAAGTGGTGGATGACATATTGGATGTTACCAAGACATCGGAGGAGCTAGGGAAGACGGCGGGGAAGGATTTGGTGACCGATAAGGCCACATATCCGAAGCTGATGGGACTTGACAAGGCTAGGGAGTTTGCAGGTGAGTTGGTTGCTCAAGCCATGGATGAGCTCTCCTATTTTGATCCTGCAAGGGCTGCCCCATTATATCATTTGGCCAACTACATTGCAAGTAGACAAAACTAGTGAATCTTTTCATTGCTGTGTGTATCTTCTTTGTGCACTCAAGTCAAGGATGTAATGTAAAATAGATACCTGTGATTGTCTTCCCTCCCTCCAAGGAACTACTTTCTGGTTTTTTATTGTTTTGCAGTAGTTCACGGGAAAGCTGCAGCCTGCAATTAAGCACTGCATATTTTTTACCTTGTTGTGATTATTTATAAAAAAAATCCCAAATCATTGCAAAGAAGCATCTTTAATTCTTTATCATCAATCACAGTACCAGAAGGAATATCTTACCCTTGAACAGGAAAATGCTCTAGCCAGGCCTCACCTAACTTGTTGTCATGTGCACCTCCTTACATCAATGATAATATTCGCCAAGGTCAACCGCTTCCGAGAAGATGCTATCCTTCTTCTTTTTTTGGCAACTGAAACCACAAAACAGAGAGTAATGGTAGTCATGTCTTACCTCTAAGGCCTTCAAATAAAATACATTAGCTGAATATACATAGAATAGCCACCATATAGTCTGTAGGTATAATAAGATACTGATCTGAGTAACTGAGTCAGTCTATAGATGCAAGTAAGAACTTGAAGCAACCACAGCATAAAAGAATTACTTCATGGCACCAATGATGATGCTGCAAGTTCCATCTTTCAGACTGCAATGATACATGATCAGGAATTGAGCCCCATTAAGAACCATCTTCTGTACAAAAATCCCACTCAACTTACATACATGGTCCCTATTTCACATTTTGAATACTAACCAATTAAGCATTGGAAAACATAATTTTTGGCAGAGGGAGATGGATATAAGACAATTGCTGACATAAAAAAGTTCAACCACTGCAAAATAAATGTAGTTTGTCAGCTCTTTGATCTCTCTACATGTATCTAGTGTGTTGATATTCATATAATGATATGAACACTATCTCCTGTATCTAAGTTATGCTTGGTTAAGAATGATTATAATTTAAGTAGTTTTTAGTTTCTTCAGTAGATTTCAAGAAAAGTACTATATCTAATGGTACATATTTTGATTTCCAACTATACAAGCTTTATTGGAAGGTGGGAAAATGTTTCATTTTGATCCCTTAACTATTAATTTTGTTCCGAATTGGTCCCCAAAATATCCATATTGTTCCAGAATACATCTCCCCCCCTTCCATTCAAAGGTTAATCTCTGTGTTACTTTACTTTTATGCTGCACTGGTTAAGAGAAAAATAATCACCACTAAAAAAACTTAATTAGACCTCAAACCAAGAATTCTGGAGCTAATATTCCACCTCCTCTTTGATTAAATGATATATCCTCACTGAATTGATTTAGGTACACATAGTGCTTTCTGCAGACTAGAATATTACAACCTCTTTCATATTACTAAACTCAAAATCGATGCGAGAGAGAGTGTATCGTATAAAAAACATGAATGATCTGCAATAATAATTGAAATAATAATAATAATAATAATGAATATTCCCAATTTGGAACGCTCTTTATCTAAGCCTACAAGGCTATAGAGTACATACCAAGATGAGGTTCATAAGGTTATGCTATTCTAAATTTATTTTTCCACACTCAGATAGATAAGCCTGTTCTAAGGAAATAGGCGAGCCGTGCTAGACAGATTATTAGCCCATGACTTTTGGTCGCCATCCTGCAATGACATCCTCTGGCGCTGCACGCGTTTTGGTGAATGAATCCATTGAGAAAATCATCTGAATATCAGAAACAAGATGTTATTAGAACAATGAATACATATGAAACAGTAAATAAAGGATTAATTGCACATTGACTCCGTAAATATAGTCAAACTTTTAATTGTAGATTTTAAACCAAGAGATTATGGGGAAAGCATAGCTTCTAACTATTCAAGCATGCCCCTAAAGTGGTCCTCTGGAAAGACAATAAAGCAATGGAGATGCATTTCAATCCATATGCTAGCTCAAATGACAAGCTATAGATGCCATTTGAGGATTTTCTCATGCAATTCCTGGCTCATCCACCAGCACTTGAAGACTGATCACTGATCAAAACATAAAGTTTCTAGTCATATCAACAAGCATGTTTATTTTTGTAGGCGACAGGCACATATATTTTCAAACACTAGAGAGGGCGACTTTTAGTTCAGGTCTTGTCCATATGTTGTTAACATCATGTTTGCTAATACATCTAAGCTTTGGCTTATATTGAACATACCTTCATGTAAGACTTTGTATAGGGAAGTGACTCTGGAACTGACCACTTCTTGTAATGCCCCAAAGCTATTTCTAAATGGTATAACTTTGGTCCAAGGGAGCAGTCAGCAGCAGAAACTGCTGTCCCATTGATAAAAGGTCCCTTCAAGAACAAGAAAAACAAAATTCCACCATATAAAAATATCAAGAATCAAGATATTATAAATAATGAAAAATTAAGTATTTGTGTGCCCTCTCAATGTAAACAATGATAAAAGAGGACATGGCAACTATAAGGTTTGTTTGTACAAGAAAAATGCATATTGCAAACTTGATTGAAGATTAATGAGCACTAATTCTATTTAGTTTGAAACTTAGGTGAGGAATTATCTTATTCTTTGGATACTGCTTCTTATGGACTTAATAGGCATATTGATCCACCGAGTATGCTTCAAATACTAAACAACTCTTCGGTGTGAATTTTTTTGTCACTTATGAAAGCCGATACAGATTGAAGGCGATATAAATAAAGTTCAATATAGAAGCTCACATTTTCTTTGATATAGTTGTTGAAAGAAGTCAGCTCATCCAATAATGCCTGCTCTGTTCCATCATTGGGGTCTTTGCTTTTAAGAAAACCAATAAATGTAGAGAAGATCTTTGACCCACTGACCACAAAGGAAGAGAAAAAATCAATACCCACCATTAATTCCTCTGTTTATAATCAACATATTTTGACATGCAACAACATATAAACCTTTTTCATCTATGTGTGTGTTGGGTCAACTAACAAATTAAAGTGAAAAAGTTATTGATACTAAGATAAGTTCCAGTACAAACAATAACAACAAAGCCATTCTGAAACAATGATGGGGGTCAACTCCATGAATCATTTAACAAAACTCTTAGGGGTTTTCTACTTGTATTCTCCTCCTCCATCTCGTCCTATCTGATGCTATCTCTTATGTTAAGCGAGAGTGCTATCATGTCTTTCCTCGCTACTTCTAGCTATGTAACTTAGGCCTACTCCTACTCCTATTAGTTTCCCCTATTTGAATTCACTCTTCTTTTTTCTCACAAGTTCACTAATCTTTTGATACTCCACGTGTCCAAACCACCTGAAACAATTTTCTCGCATCTTATTATCAGCTGACGATACCTCAACTTTTTTCATAAACCGATTGTCAATATGTTAATGTTGATTAAAGTCAATTGCATAGCAAATGGAGCGTGGACAAAAAAAAAAAAACTTCTTTTAAGTAAAGTTATTTCTAAGTCAATAGCATTACTGTATACTTATTAGTTATTGTGATTACTCCAAATTCCCATAAAGCTATGCACGTCAATTTGAATGAGGGTGAATGTGATACAACAGTATGGTTGTCAACTTGAGATCGTATAGGTTTATGTGAGGGAAACAACCTCTCTATAAAAGCAGGGTACGACTCCGTACATAAATGGCCTTCCTAGACCCCAAAATAGTAAGTCTTGAGCACTAGGCTGACCTTTTATTAGCATGTCAACTTGAATATTTCACTATATGTTTGCTGGCATGCAAGAAAAATCATTAGATACCAAAAAACCCATCATTGTCTTTTCACAGAATCTTATCAGTCTCCACCATAAGAGCTGTATGAAACATGCCCATTATTAGAAGTTGATGGCTAACAACTTATGGAATTCCATCTCTATACTTGATCGGAATAAATATACAAAACAATGACATGACAATAAGAAGTGAACTTAGTATGATGCTTTTACTAGGGCTAAAAATGAAAGAGGGTACTGTCATTGTAGATGTTAATGCATCACTATTTCCTAGAACTATGACATCACTAACTGCACTCCTCAATCATTTTCCCATATTCCTACTAATATGTTGAAATGCCAAGTCATTTCCACTCTTTCATTTGTTTTAGTCAGATATTTCTTACTTCTACTAATGCCTTGCTTTAAGTTACTGACCTAGTTGGTAAGTTGATATAATCATTGACATGATCAAAGCAATCAAAACATCTCTCCTAGCACTTTATCTCCTCCCACGTGTCAATGAAAAAGAACATTGACAGAGTGAAAGAAAACAGAATGGTAGCTAACAAGAAACCAAGAATTTGCATTAATAAATAATAACACACCCATGTAACCGCATTAAACAATCTACTCTTAGAAGCTATAATGAATATGTTTTTGTGCAACCAACTTTCAATGCCAGGAAGCAACGAATAAGTAGAAAGTGCGGCAAGTTAATTCATATCTAAACATCGCCTTTAAAGCAAACATGTACTAGTAAGAAGCTAAGAAAGAATCTTCAGGCAAAAACTATTTCCCAGTGATGAAAAAAAATATCTGGACACTAATATGTCCGAGGAGAAAGATAAAACATACACTGAAGCCTTCTCAGATGGAGTTTTCAAAGGTGGATCTGGGTACTTCTCCTCTAGTACTTGTGTTATAACATCTGAATCGGCAATCCACTTCTCATCTAGCTTCATAACAGGAACTTTACCTTCTGCGTTGATTTTTAAGAACCTGGATCAAATAAATTAAATTAATGATCACAAAAAGAGAAAATAAAACAGAATTAGAGTTCAAAATGAATATGTGTCCGTTTGTTATTCAACTTAATCAAGACTGAGGATTCAGTTAAGGTATGACACATATAATACCATCTTATATAGAGAGATGGATTCAAATATCACCATTCTGGCTTCTTAGTCAAATCTACCAACTTCATGTCATAAGGGAGATGCTTCTCCTCCAGATGCAACAGTACCCTTTGGCAGAAGGGGCCTGAAAAGATAATTTACCAAGTCAATAACAGATTCTGCAGCACAACTTAAAAGTTGAACTTTTACTAGTATACAACCTAGCATATTAGTACATTTTTTTCCTTTTCACCTAAACATATTATAAATTGTTCTTAATCAGAGAAATAAGAGCATGAAACTGACATAGGTTGCAATTTGGAACTAGGTCTTGTGTTTCGTACAATATCCAGTTAGTCGTTAAAACTTGTTAGAGTATAAAATTACTATTGGGTATTCAACAATGAGCTTAAACTTTTAATTGAGTTTATCCTCTAGATAGTATCAGTCTTGTAGACCTAGAGGTCAGAAGTTCGACTCTTGTTGCCACCCAGATTAAAAAGATATATTAAAATTCCAGCGCAATGTAAGAAGAAGAAATGTGCATGGACCACGAGCAAAGTTATAACGAGCTTCTAAATAGAAAAAAATAAAGCTAAAACATTATTCAATGAGAATTTGCCATGTCGCTCTTGTCAACTCTAACCGATGGCAATCCTACTCTAAGCATTTAGAAGTGCATAGGGTCTCAATTTCACAATACAGCTTGTTAAGCTCATCATATGTTTCAATTGTTAAACTAACAGAACTATTACAGATTATGTAACCTTAATCTGCTGGTCAAGATGTAAACAAATGGCTTCAAAAGGCTCGGCTGACAGGAATTTCCTCACTAAACCCATTGAGATGACAAGTGTAACAAATATTTACATCTTGCATCATTTTCTGTTACCACATTGCTCGGCAACCAAATGAATTAACACTATATAGCTTAAGATTAACACGTTATTCGAAAACTGACCAAATGACAATAACATTATGGCTTGAAAATTTTGATTCACAATCACCTCAATACACAAGTTCAACTTTACAAAGGTCCTAGGATTACTGAAAATTTTGAAATTTAGTACTCAAAAGTCAAAATACATATAAGATGCAAACCCAATGGCAGAAGCAAAAGACCCATAAGGAAAAAAGCTTTTCTAGGCAATAAAACAGAGCATAATGGAATTTAGCAAGCTATGTACAGTACACGTCGCCTAGCACAGTACATTGCATATCTCCATCAAGAATCCATATAAATGAACTAAAACTGACGGAAAATAATTAAATAAAATGAAAATTAGGGTACGTGTACGTGACAAATTGCAGGTTTGGGATAGAAAAATGAAGCCGAAACAAAATCGCCAAATTCGCGACGTATAAAGAGAAACGAAGAGGAAATTGGAAATTCTTACAGTCTCCGAGCTTATCCGGAGTAGTGACGGAAGATTTGACGCAAATTTCGAGAGGAGTGGGCGCGGAAGCCATGGCGAGGGTGGGCCTGGTGCCATGGCGTCTGGTGAAGAAGACGAAGTTAGTGGTTGGGTGCCGGAGGTTGAAGCCGAGGTGTTTGATAGTTGTGGAGAGAGCAGAGGCCGTAGGGTGGATTCTGACGGTCGACATTGGTCCGTAGATGATGGAGTGAGCTTCGGGGTTTTGCTCTGTCTCCTGTTGTGATGGGAATGGGATGAGGAAGTGGAGAAAAATGAGGCTCTGTTTCTCTGTTGGGGTTGATTACGTGGCCAAACTGTTTTGTACACTTTACATACTCTAGAATCGCCGTTGCTTGTTGGATCAAGCGGTCAAAAAGGTTTGAGATTGAGGCTACTTGCCGACTGTATGAATGAGGTGAAATTTTGCGTTAGAAGATGAGATACACACAACAAGATTTGAGTTTTTTTGCGGACAATATAGGATAAGGTGGGATTTTGGGTCAAAAGAAGAGAGCAACAGGGTTTGAACCTCTTAAACGCCTGTATGAGGTGATTTGATGTTTTGGGTTAAAAAATGTGAGCTACACAACATGATTTGAGCTTTACTATTGAAGATATGGGGTGGAGAGGAGTTTTAAATTAAAATAAGATAATTACCATGTTGTGTAGCTCAACTGATAAAAATAAAAATCTAATGTCTACTTCCTCATTCTAAAAACAAAAGGAATTGGGCTTGATCCCAAAGATATATTACGGACAATAAATTCAAGACTTTAATCTATTCTTCGTTTAAATTGGATGACATTACAAATACTTGTAGTTCAAGCCTTACAAAAATTATTCTAGCGGTGAAAAATTCATTACGACACTAGAATTGTAGTTCGGGGAGCTTCGGCGCAACATAAGAGGGACCGTTTGTGGTCCCTAATTCGGAGGACAAAGCCAAGTATTGTCTTCCTGCAGGAATCTAAAGTTCAAAGTGTCTCTTCTTTCTCTGCTTCGGGGTTTTGGCAGTTATCTTCTCTTCAGTTTTGCTTTTCACCCTCGGCTGGCCGATCGGGAGGACTGATTTCTTTTTGGGACGCTTCCTTGTTCTCTTTGACATTATCAATTGTGTATCAAAATTTCATCGCGTTGTCAGGGCATTGGTCTGTTTTGGAATGTCAATGTCTGCTAGTAAATGTTTATGCCCCAACAACTGATTCGGGTAAGCAGGAATTATGGCAAAAAATTGATTCGATCATCTCTTCGGCGGACTTACCTTGCCTAGTGGCGGGTGATTTTAACGCGGTGCGTTGTTCTTCGGAACGTTCTAGCGGGCTGTTGTTGACATCTTCTACTACTGCGTTTAATGAGTTTATTTACTCTAGCTTTTTATTCGACTTGCCTTTGCATGGTCGCCGGTTCACGTGGTATGGGCCGAATTCTTCGGCAAGTAGAATTGACCAGGTTCTGGTGTCAGTTAATTGTCCGGTTCCAATCGGGCCTTTGGTTCTCTCGGGTCTTTCTAGGGGATGTTCAGACCACTGTCCCATTCACCTTTCGATAGCGGATACAGATTGAGGCCTGAAACCGTTTCGCTTCTTAAATTGCTGGGTTTCCATCATTCCTTCCATGAATTTGTTGCGGCTTCTTTGGGGTCTTTCGAAGTTGAAGGCCATCCGGGTTTTCGTTTATTGAAGAAGCTACATTCGTTGAAAGAAGCTTTGAAAATTTGGAATGTTGAGGTCTATGGTCGGTTGGACCATGCAGTAGTTTCGCTTGAGCGATCCATTAATGAGCTCGATCTTCTGGCCGAACTTGGTCCCCTATCCCAATCTGATTCTGATCAACGCGCGTCTTTAATTGCGGACCTGCACGCCAAATCACGGGAGTTGTCGTCTTTTTGGAAGCAGCGATCTCGAGTTCGATGGCTTAAGGACGGTGACCGCAATACCGGTTATTTTCATCGGGTCGCCTCTCTCCGCCAAGAAAATAATAGAATCACAGGTATTATGGAAGCTGGGACTTGTGTCAGTAATCCGGGACTGGTGAAAGAATACGCTAGGAAATTTTTCAAGGAGCGTCTGTCATCCTCAACTCTTGACCGGTTCATGTTAGATGGTCTCGGCTTTAGGCAGATTTCTCCGGAAGCTAGTGCTCAAATTGAAAGCCCAGTAACTATGGAGGAGGTCCACGCGGTGGTCTTCGGTTTCGATGGCTCGCGTGCCCCGGGCCCGGACGGTTTCTCTATGTTGTTTTTTCAGTCCTGCTGGGATATCATTCAATGGGACGTTTGGTCTTTTGTTCAAAATTTCTTCGCTACCGCTTTCATTGGTAAGGGCTTTAACTCGGCTTTTCTAGCTATGATTCCAAAAAAGGCATTGTCGGAGGGTTTAAATGATTATCGTCCCATCAGTTTAGTCTCTGCGCCCTATAAAATCATAGCTAAAATTCTTGCAAATTGTATTCGGCCTTTCATTGGGGATATTGTAAGTGACGTACAAAGTGCATTTACAAAAGACCGTCAGATTTTGGATAGCGTGTTAATTGCGAGCGAGGTTATTCATGCAGCAGGCTCTAATCGTACTCAGGCAATTGTTCTCAAGCTTGATTTTCAGCAAGCTTTCGATCGGCTTGACTGGGACTTCATTGATTATTGCCTATCAATGGGCTTCGGATCGCTCTTTCGATCTTGGATTAAAGGTTGTTTGGTCTCGTCAATTTCGGTGCTAGTTAATGGTTCCCCCTCGGGGGATTTTTATAACTCTTAGGGGGTTAAGCAAGGGTGTCCTCTTTCACCCTTCCTTTATATTTTCGTCGCTGAGGCTCTTCATTTGTTGCTTGCTCGGGCAGAGGCTCAAGGTCAAATTCAAGGTATTCGGATCGGTTCTTGCTCAGTTTCTCATCTACAATTTGCTGATGACACCATTTTGTTTCTTGATGTTGCTGATTCTGTGAACTCAATTTTCAACATCAAATGTGCGCTGCATTGTTTTGAGCTTGCTTTGGGATTATCAATTAATTTCACCAAATCTCGTTTAATTGGTCTCGG
>JAYMTF010004931.1:0-12324 GCA_036897485.1 Pelargonium nanum | reverse complement strand
TTGTTGTGAGAATGTTTAATTAGCAACAACCAAATATCGGCTCTAATAGCAATCTTTAGGGTTGGTGCGTTTGGGCCATGCACCGAATCCTACCTTTACCCCTCATCCCGACCTCGTCATCTATATGAGCTCGAGAGTGACCCAACAACGATACCTCAACTTCATCATTCCAGAACAAGGACAAACCTCCACTTCTTCCGACACTATCAACCACAAACAAACCTAACATCCCAACTTTAAACCATCCAACTTAGAGCGTTCACAAAGTGTTTCCATGAGAAACAACAATTTTGGCTTCTTCTCCTTCACCAAATTGGTGAGGACTTAAACCGCATGTGGGTTACCTATCCACGACATTTCCAACTAAGGAGACTCATGGCGCTTGGAGGGAACTCCCGGAGAGCCCCGCTAACTCGACGTTTTTTGAACCACTGCTAACTCCTTTCTCAGCCTGTTTCCTTTTCAAATCAGACATTTTCATACCCAACTCCTCATCCATTTGTTCTACTCGATCGACGTCACCTGTACGCTCATATAAAATCGGCTCCCCACCAAAACCCTCAGCCTCTACCCCTTTCTCATTTTCCCATTTACCTATCTTTAACCAGGTCGCACCTAGTCCACCCCTAAGCCGCATTCTCTCAATCTTCAACCAACCACCAAAAGCTCGCTCAAGACCCGCCTCTGGTGACTCCATTAGCAACAAACAAGAACCCTCAACATGTCCCAACAACCACAGTAATAACAAAATTTCGGCAGTTTCTCGCACTTAAAATTCGCCCACCACCAATCCCCTCCCACCTTCTTCATCTTCATCTTGTGTACTAAAGGTTTTCGGACATCCATCCGAACCCTAACACGCACATATGATTTCCACGATCCATTAAAGTTCCTTTGATCCACTTTAACAAACTATCTGATGAAGTTTCCGACGTTCTCACAGACTTTATCCGTAGCAAAACTTCCCGGAAGATCTTGAATTTGAACCCAAGTTGTAATATGAAATAACTCCGTGGTAATAGGGATTTCATTCGGTTCCAACAACTTGGCTACTAGCACATGGCTTTTAAATGTCCATGGCCCCCCATCTAGCCTCTTATTCTTCGCATCCTTCATAAATAAAATTCAAACAAGAAACGTTGATTCACACCCACAAGGAGTGTGCCACACTATTCCGAGATAAACACCTTCTTCTCTAGCATCCAAACCGAAGCCAAGATGTTGCTAATCGCTTCTACATTAATCGGCGCCTCCGTGAGAAAATGGCCAACCACTCACCACCGCCTCTGAGAAACCACACTTCCACCCAACAAACCTTCATCAATAACCATTCTCCTCCTCCTCGCGGATAGTAAGGCGAGTCAACCTCGTCGCTGCCATATCGGCCATGGAACCCATACTCACCAACACCGTCCTTCCTACTATACTCCAGTGACTTTCACTCAGTCAAGCCGCAAACCACCGTCGACAAACGAAATGAACCCTAACTGTCTCCAACCAACGTATAAAGCATGTCACAACCGTGAAAGCCCACTTTTTAGTAATATCATGAACTAATATAAAATAGACACCATAAATTTTAGCACATTCAAGTACCAAGAGAACCAAATATGACACCATCAGCATCGAAAGCATCCGAAACCCCAATATTTATGTGTTTTTTTTTATATATATAACAATATTTATGTGGTTGAGTATATGGAATTTGAGGATACAGAGTAAATAAATATATATAATGGAGGACAGTACTACTACTTACCATTCCAAGAGTGACGGTAAGGTCACCTTCAATTCATAAAAGAAAAGGGCATCCATTATACATATTTGACTCATATCCCTCAAACATGTGCCTTGTCATTCCATTTGCGTCAAACCATAATTTATGTAACTCATTTTAGTTTAGAGCTCAATCAGAATATATGCTTTCTGTTTGTCTTTTCTAGTTCCACGGTACAACATTATGGGTCGGAATTGATTTCTTCTTCTTTTCATGTAATAACAATGAAACTTTGTCAATGAGAATATTCACTTTGATGGTAACTCCATGCGTCTTGAAATAAATGTTGTGTTTTATTTGTAATTTTATTTTCAATTAAATATTTTTTTAAGAAGTTAGTTATGAATGAGTTAAGTATTTTTTTAATTTTAAATTAAGTATTTTATTTGTCAATGAGAAGTTAGATAGTGTTGTTTATTTACTTTTTCATCTCATGAACAAGTGTTATAACAAACTTAAGGTATACTTATTAGTTTATTATATGAAGAGTATTGATAATTCATGCATAACTAGCTTCCAAAAAAAACACTTATTTTTATTTTGGGATGGAGTAGTATCTCTTAAACAAAACTTATTCATGTTTAATGCAACACATGAGTCCAAAAAGAAAAAGTTTAATGCAACACATATGCATGAGAATGGAAAAGAAAATATATAATACTATTTGACTTCAATTTAATTTTCCTCAAAATTGAAAGCATAACACTTATATTGAGATGAATGAAATATGATTAAAGTATGTGAGCTAAGATTTAATTAATATTCACAAACTATTGCAAATATAGACAAAATATCTTGAATTACGAATTTAGGAAAACAATTTTTTGAACCAGGAGATAGAAAACTAATATAAATTAGAATATCATAAACTGGTCCGTCATTTTTTTAAGTTATTACGTCATACATTTTTTGAGTTATTACGTCACATGTTTTTCTAAACATCATTCAATATTTTAAGCACAAGTACTCTATTGATAGTACGTAATTTGGAATTTGACAACTTTAACGAAATTAAAAAGACGAGTTTGCCCATCATATTTCACTGGTCCTCTAAAACTTCACACTATTAACTATTAAGCACAATAAAATAAACCCAAATTACCCATTAGTGCTGTAACATTAGCACTTTCAAGTTTCAATTGTGACAAGTACGTACAAATCATATTTAAAAAAATAGTAAACCAGACAAACAAGTGCATACATATCATATTTAAAAACGTAAAAAGAACGTGCACATCATATTTAGTCAGAATTGCACTTCTTCAACAGGCAAAACTACTAAATGACATAAACTATTAGAAAAAGCTTATGGCTTGTGCGTTAATCTGAAGTGGACAAATTAGCCTGTAAAAAATTTTATATGTATCATGTTGGTACTTATAGTGGAAGTTGTGTTATATCCTCCACTCATTCAGTATTTTTACAGAAAAAAAAAAATCCTTGTCAGTGTTGTTTTTATCACATTATTCTTACCATATTGAAGCATGACTAATTCTTGAATGAGGGCTTCACATAAAACAAATTGAAGCATTGGAGGACATTATTTTCAGCCACAAGTTTGTTAAATTTCAATACTGAGCTGCAGATCATGGCGTAAGTTTTCATTGCTAAAAGATAACTATATATATTGATTATTAGAATTTGACTTTTATAATTTTATGTAACTATTTTCTCTCAATTTTCTTTCATACATGATAAAATTTATTTCACCATCTTCAACACTCCCTCATCTTTCTGGAGTGTCCTTGCCTGCAGGCCTCACATATTTCTTTCATTGGTGAGTACGGCACTTGCATAATCAAGAGTTTTTTAAATTCACACATGCTCCCATCACGTTTAGGTATTTTTCTTCTACATATGAGCCGTTGTAGACATGGTCATTTCCAAGCGGGTCAGAAACCACAGAAAAAGCAAACGAGCACTACAAGAAGTAGCAAATTGTTACGGAAATCTGCATGTGAGAAAAAATTTCGTCACAGTTTCGTCAGAAATCGTATTTTATTTCACAGACACACATTTGTGACGAAAATTTCTGTCACAACCGTTTGTGACAGAATGACATAATTATTTTGTCGTAGTTCCGTCACAAATTACATTTTTGGATTGAAATTCATAGATATGTGACAAAAATTTCTGTCACAAATCGCAAATTTTTTTTAGTGAAATTAAGGATTAATGGATCAAAACCAACTTAATACCATGTGAAATTTAAAATAATAAGTTAAGCTCCACATTGGAGTACATTATTTGCAGCCACACGTTCAGTTGAGTCGTAGTAGACAGCCATCTCCATGTTATTTATATCCCCTTGACAAAGCGACCTAACTACCTACACACTCCAAACCACACTCTTTAATCGCTTTCTTGATCTTGCTTTACACAACAGATAGACATGGGAGATAGGTTGCGTCTTGCGGTTGGAGTGTTGGGTATGTATACATACTTAATTTCTTCATCGTATCGTTTTAGAGTATATATATGTATGTATGTATATATATATATATGTTACGAAGAAGCTAATATCTAGTACATATATAACACCTTTGTTCTATTTGTTTCAGGAAATGGAGCTTCTTTACTTCTTTACGCCGCACCCATGTAAAGTGGACACAACCATTTTCTTTCATCTGCAACAACATATATATATCATCCATGTAACTGATTAAACTGTCATATATATGTTTCAATTTGATCATTTGATTGTAGATTAACTTTCTGGAGGGTTATAAGGAAGAGAAGCACCGAGGAGTTCTCATGTGTCCCTTACATAATTGCATTGCTCAACTGTCTGCTTTATAGCTGGTATGGCTTGCCTGTTGTCAGCTACAACTGGGAAAACTTCCCTGTGGTCACCATCAATGGCTTAGGCCTTCTTCTCGAGATCTCCTTCATTTCCATATATTTTTGGTTCGCTTCACCCACAGGAAAGGTCCGTAAAATTTTATTTTCCGCAACAATACATTTCGTAACTCAAATTCATATCTTGTCACCGAAAGTAAGTAATTGTTGTCAGCATATGTGTTGTCACGGAAAGTCTCCAAGTGTACGAAGAGATGAGGTTTATCACGGAAGCACAACGTGCGACATAAGTTGTCGCCGAAAGCATAAAAATTTTGTTTATAAAAAAAGCATAAAAACCTAATTAGTTTTCAGCATTATTGTGCTTTTATCCATATCAGCCCAATGGTCACTGTTTCTCAATCCAACTCTTTGTGTATTTATCGGCAACAACTAATTTTTGGTTGTCGCCAAAAACAGGAATTTTTGTAGCGATATAAAACAACCTCAAGTTGTTTGTTTTATGCATCCTATTATTAGCTCATGCAGAGTCTTTACAATTGCAGATTAAGGTTGCTGTGACAGTCCTACCGGTTGTCATAGTATTCTGCATAACTGCAATTACTTCGGTTTTCGCATTGGACGAGCACCGTCATCGCAAGATATTTGTTGGTAGTGTTGGCATTGTTGCCTCCGTAGCAATGTATGGATCTCCTCTGGTTGTTGTGGTGAGTAGTGTTATAAATAATGTCAATTCTGTTTATATATCATGACTGAAATTCAAGACACTCGTATATATGTATATATTTATTGTAACAGACATATGATATTTTGTAAGTTTTGCAGAAGAAGGTGATACAAACGAAGAGTGTTGAATTCATGCCGTTTTACCTATCATTTTTCTCGTTCCTCGCAAGCTCGCTCTGGATGGCTTATGGGTTATTGGGCAAAGATCTTGTACTCGCGGTCTGTATATATGCTAATATTGTTGATTTCTTGAAATAACCTTTTGACATGAACATATATATGACTAACTTGTGGTGTACTCCAACTTGTAGTCCCCGAATCTGTTGGGTTGTCCGTTGGGAATACTACAACTTGTAGTGTACTGCAAATACAGGAACAGAGGAATTGGAGAAGAACCTGCGGAATGGGATATAGAGAACAAGAATATTGACGGCACAGACAAGTCTAAGAAACCAATGGTTAAGGAGGACAGGGTTAATTAATGGCAGAATTCACATTCTTGAGCTTTAATTGGTTCTCCAGCCTGACTGGCTTTTTCTCATCTATGTAATGTTGTTTCATTTTTGTATCCATCCGGGTTTTGTATTTTTATTCGTTTCTTTCGGAAACTTTTAATAAAAGTATCGTTGGCTGATAAAACTAAAATTAATGATGAGAGAGCAGCTTCAGTTTAGAGTGGAGCTAAAGCTGAAACAATAGCATCAATTGAAGCTTATTGTTTTATATTTCTTTTTGTCGATGTGGTACTCGACGCTTCAACATATTTTGTAGTAATATCAATCGTGTATTGCTATATCTATCTTTTTAAATCTAAAAATTTCTTTTTCTTCTATCCTCTAGAAATTTTAGTCATGCATCGTCACTAGTTTTCACCAAAAAAATTTCTTGCACCACCGTCGGTTAATTTTTTATCGATGTTGGTTCAATCATCTTTTTACTCGCAGTATTTCTATTGCATAAACTTATAATTAGCATATTCGAATTGATTAGACTCGTTTCGGCCTTCGTTGTATTCATCATCACTATTGATTCCGCGTATTTGATTCACTTGCAGACGTTGCGCATTGTCATCTTTGTCCTCACTACATACTCGTGTGAGAATAGGTTTACTATAACTAAATTGATTTTTTTTCATATTTTTCTGTATTAAATCTTATGTTAGTAGTTATCTTATGTCTTTTTTAAATTTGTTTATATGATATGTATTTCATTAATTTTTTTTTATGAGTGTGTTAATTTTGCTTAAAATTGTAGTGGGTCAAATAATTGTGAAGAAAACAAGAGTTAATCAACTATATGTAGTTGGATGTTATTATGAACATTTGATATGTTAATCCAATTACTGAATGCTGAATATTTGATTCTCTATAAGATCTACTCATATTCAAATATGTGTTTCTTCCACTAATCTTTAATGACAGAACCAATTGCCTCCTCAAATGCACAACAATTTGCATAAAGTTTACCAGTTATTTAATGGCTCTCGGCTATTGGCCCATCCATTCCTAGAGAAAGGCCACGTGTCCTTCAGTTTCTCGACGCTTGTTGTCACCTCCATGCACCAAGACACGTACCCTCTCTCTCTCTGCTCTCTCTCTCCTTCTTCCTCTGCATTACATGAATTCACAAGTACTACACTCACTGCCATTGACCGTTCCCTCATCGTCTCGCAAACCTACCTCTACTCTGATTCATCAATTGCTTCATTTTGACCAAATATGGTGAAGCTAGCGTCGGCCAGGGAGAGCCGGATGTACGGATCGCGCCTCTTCCGGAACCGCCTCGAGTACATTAACGCCGGCCTCTACCTCTTCGCCACTATTGTTCTGCTCTCCGGCTTCGTCTCCGAGTTCTCCAAGGAGCCCAAATCGGGCCTCGTTCTTCTCCTCATTGCCTCCCTCCTCATACTCCTCGTCAATGTCCACGATCTCCTCGCCCATCTCGCCGGAATTGATTGCCGATTGCGCCTCATGGAGTTGGATTTGCAGCTCGCCCTCGTCGAATTCGCCGTTCCGGTGGTTCAGAGCTTCGGGACCCTCGTTTTCTTCGTCGCAATTCTTTTTCTCTTTGTTCAGGTAATTTTTTCAAATTTGGACCCAATTTTCTGCTTATTGGGACATAGTTAGAGAGTTGTGGAGCCACATTTAGATTTGCAATAAAAAAAGGGGATAGAGAAGCTGCAAATCAATTCACTCTTAGATTTGATGAATAGCCAATTATTTAAGTCAAATCTAATTACAGTGTGTTAGTGCTAATAGCAGAGTAATTACATAGAACTATTATACATTCTGAGATCAAAACACTCAACAACCATAAAAACACATGAGTTGAAGTTGATTATAATCTCACTTGCTCTCACCACATATGCAGTAAGTGACAGTGTATTTTGTATTGCTCTGTTCTGCGTCATCCATATATATACAGTGGATTTGAGATGGTGATCTGAGATTCATTGTAGGGGGGAAAGTACGGAAAGTTGAAATCAAAGTAATGATAAAAATGTCATTCCATGTATCATATTTAGTGTTACTAATGGAATGGAGGTAAGTTTGGGTGAGTTTTTGCTATAAAACATGTAGTTATATGTTTTGACCTCTAATCACATGATGTAAGGACAGTCATGTAACTACCCTAAATAAAATTAATTGAATGAGAGTTGCCATTAGGGCTTTAGGCTTTTGAATTTTGATTGCATCCTTTTTTACAATTATTTATGGTGTTTGTTTCCGTTTTAATTGAGGAGTGGGTTCAAGTTGATGAAGTGGGATTGTGAACTTTTTAAGGAAAAAAAAAGTTTAGAGAATAACAGGTTGCATTTGACCAAAATGCGGTTTAGAGAAAACTAATTGCAGCCTCATAAGCAAAGCTTAATTTGCTTCTTTTTTTTTTCTCTTTTTTTTTTTCTTTTTTTGGTTGCCAATGAGGAAGCTTGAGCCCAATCTTGAGAGAACTGTTGGTGAATGTCGAGGAATCAATAGGAACCCATCTACCCGATGGAGTAACCAAACTGCCTAAGAACAATGGAGTCCATAAAACTACTTGTAGGTCTGACACCAGGGAAGAAGGTATATTGAATGTTGTCAGTTCCTCATTGTCCCCGTTTTCCAAGTTTTCCTTAGTTATCTTAGTTCACTGTCTCACTGGCTTAAGGCAGGCATGTTAATGTTCCTTCATCCCTAAATATGTCCACTATTTGCATTTGTATCCTTCATGCCTTTTAACTTCACCTTTATAAATTTAAGTTATCAAGATCGGATAGAAAATGATCCCTTAAATTTTGCTCTCAAACTTAATTTTCATATTGTTGTTGCTTTGAATGGATATCCCTTTACATTTGAAGCTATATTTGACATTTCGACTCCTATTATTGCAGGCTGAGCATGGTTATGGCTATTTCAAGTTGGAAAAACATGCTCTAAATATGCTCGTTGCTGGTCCTGTTTTATGGGTGCTTGGATCAATCCACAACTCCTGCCAAATCTATGAGAGAGCTGATGGTCATGTGCAAATCTTGCAACAAAGTGTCCAAATCCCATTTTTAATGGGAAGTTTATTGTTCATGGTGGGGGGAATCCTCAATTGTCGCGAGCATTCTGATATTGTCTATCATGGCCTGAAGCTATTAGTAAGTTGACTGCATATTTTATTTGCTACCTTTACAACAAATGTGCTTGCTAGAAGTTTAAATGTAGAAATAACATATCTAAGAGCATCTTGATGATCTCCCACATCAGTACAGATGCTTCTTTTAATGTATATTAGGCGTGCATACAGAAAATCACAAAGGGCCCGCGCAAAGGAAAAGATAAAAGGGAACATGAATGCAAGATATAGGGTGTGAGTTGCTATTGAAATATTTTTACCTCTGTGGCAATATAATAGCTACTTGCTTTGGAACAACATCAACAAGCTTAATTTCATTCAAATTCTCTAGTTTGTGGTAATGTAGAAATGAGTCTTATCTTTAACCTTTGATATTTTGTTTATGTTCTTCTCACAAAACATAACCTTAATATTAAGTACTCTTCTTCATGCACATTAATATTAGTATATTATTGAGTACACAGAAGAGAATTAAAAGTACCAGTTAGAGAGTTATTATGTTATCATTCTTTGAACTGCTAGCTAAACTAATTAAAGTAATTGAAATAGAGGAAAGAGATTAGATTGTCTTGGATGCAATCTGTTAAAAATGGTTCAGATGAGCAATGAATGCTTATATATTGAAAATATGTCTTTTCTTGTTGCGGTAAGATCATTGAATCACTCTGCTGCTATAAATTGATAACAATCTGATCTAATAGTTGTGTTCTGCCCTCTCCCTTATTATCTTTCTGTCATGCCCGTTTTGGAAATACATGTGAAAAGGTTTTGATTATTCATAGTTTAATTTATCCTATATATGTAGGGTACGACTTGGGTCTGGACAGGCATTTCGGGCAGCATATTGTTCTTCGTAGGTGGAATAGCAAATGTAGTTAAAGTATTCAAGATGCAGCAAATTGACGGACTACGGCTAGAGAAGCTGCGAGGAGGAGCCCAAGAGCGGCTGTATCAAGAAAGGGAGGGTCAGGTACCATTCATTGTAGAGGAACAGAGGTGGAGAAACATGATTGAGGAGGAGCATAGGCGGAGAAAGTTAGCCGAGGAGGAGAGTAAGCGAAGAAAGATGGCTGAGGAGGCCAGAGTAGCAGCTATACCCACACCAGATCTTCCAACTCCTTTCAAGACTGCACCAGGTCATACTCCTTACAAGAATGTACTTCTTGGTCAGACTTGAACTTCATCTGCTTCCACTTACACTATCTTCTTTTTGCTTCTTCCTATTGTATTCTTTGGTTTACTTACTACTGCTTGTAGCCTTATTTTTGTTATTTTGAAATATACAACTATTCACCAACAACCATTAGGCAAGCGTTTCAAAGCTCTTGGTCCTCTCGAGCTCTCTTCAGATGTTGTTGGTATTGCACTATTCTTCCCGCATAATCTTTTTCAATTCCACGGAACCACTTATACAGTGCACAGATGATAAAGCTCTGAAATGTCAAGTATGTGTGTGTCTCATAATTGCACAACAGCACACTGCAGGTTTCTTTTTGTTTTTGAAAAGTGAAAAAATGAAAGTTTGTTTCTGGGATTGTAATTCTTTCCTTCATCCAATGAAACTTCAAGTAGTGTAAATTGTCATTGTCAAACCCTAAGTCTACTATCATTGGTACAAATATCAGTTCTACCTTCCTGTGGACGGCGATGGTGACCAACAGAGAGCCACTAACCAATTTGATCCAAAACCAGAAGGTACCTGGTCTAGTAGAAGGCCAATGAGGGGTCCGAGGAGACGATGATCAACAATCGAGACACCAAGAATCAATGCAAAACATAGACTGAAAAGGAGCGATCACTATTTTATGGTTACATCTTCAGGATATTGAGGTCAAGGAGTGATCAACACTTCATGCTAGATTGTAGACAGAAATATGAAAAAAATTAGGAGAACGCGAACCCCAATATGTTGTCCCATTTGAGGCTTGGTCACAAACTGGAAACCAATCCTTCCAGTTTGCTGCTGGTCAAATCTTTCTCCAAGTCCCGTAAATCAACATGTGAGCTACAAAACTCCTCATGAGTCATGATGAAGCATTGATAGGGCTGTTTCTATTTTCAACCCACACATATGTTTGTTTCTCAGTCCAAGTCCATATAGTTGGAGGCAATGCGAGGGCGTGGAGGCGCCGAGGTCGGCGGCGGAGGTGGCTGCCATGGATTTCCAGCAAACCTAAAAGAAGGAAGAAAAATAATAGTATCCAATAAAAATTCGACACGTGTCATTAAATAATATTGTAAATAAATAATTTAAAATTAAATTTTATTATTATTATTTTGTATTAAAATATCATTTTAATATTATTAGTCATTGTCATGTCAGCTCTAGATGTATTAAAAATATTTTTTTATTGTAATTTTAACGATCCCGTTAACAAATTTGACGGAAAGTCCTTGTATGGCTCGATTTCATGTACTAAAATGACACGTTTGATAGTTTAGGGGCTAAAATGGCGCGAACTGAATATTTCAGAGACTAATTTGGACATTTTTTTCAATTTTATCCATACTCACCCAAGTGAATTAGTGGGAGCGAACTTGGCAGCATCAATAATATTTAATGAGGTGTCATTATCTCATTAATGGATTAGCCTAGACTAAAAATTAAGGGTTAAATGGTTCTACACCCCTTGGACTTGTTCCAATTTTAGATTTGACCCTTATTTAGGGTTTTCACTTGTTTACAACCCTGGACTGACAATTTTTTAAATTTTCACCCCTGCTACCTATTGTAGCCGGTTCTTGACTGCCAAGTCAGCGATTAGTGCCATGTCAGCATGCTTAGTTATAATTTTAGGCCACGTCACCCAAAAACCCTAACTTCATCACCTCTTGTTAGCGGAGATGGAGGCGGCGCAGACTCAGCTGCAATAACTCTGGCGAGGGTTCTCTGACGAAGTTGATTAGATTTAGTTAACGGTGGCTTCTATACGAAATAGAACAGAAATTAAAAGAAAAATATTAAGTGATGATTGAAGAAGGAGAGGAAAGCTCCATAGGTAATTTCTAATCACAGAATGTTCATATATTCAACACCAAATCTCTTCTCTCTAAACAAAAAACAAAAACACAAATACAGACACAGTGCACAAACCATACAACAACATTAGAGATGGAGATGATACAATATGAAGATTGCGAGAGAAGTGGCTTCTGATTGTTCTGAAAACTAACAGTGGCTTCTATTTTTTTAAAGATACAGTGGCTTCTATGAATCTATGAAGTAATTTATTTGATTTAGTGATTTTTTTACAATTTAATATGTAGATTATTTCTAGAGAAAAATGTTTCATAGAATCTCCGCTTAACACTCACAACAACCATCTTAGAGGGAAACCCAGTAACTACCGTGAATGATAAATAAGTCCTTCCAACTCCAATTCGAAAATTTAGCAAACCAACTAAATACAGCACGAAAT
>JAYMTF010004930.1:0-12328 GCA_036897485.1 Pelargonium nanum | reverse complement strand
GTGCGTTGTATTATTGGACGTGTAATATTTGAATATATTGTATGTGTAATATCTTCTATTCTATGCATCATGCATGACATGACCCATATATCTACTAAACCCCAAAATACTTCACCATGGGAAGCCAATTGCTGAGTCTCAGGTGATTCTTGAGTACATTGAGGAGACTTGGAAGCAAAATCCTATTTTGCCTCAAGATCCTCATGACAAGGCCATGGCTCGTTTTTGGGCTAAGTTCATTGATGATTCGGTATGTTTTTCTTCTTTTGTATTCTTTTTTCGGTTCTTGATTCTGAATCGATGCTTCGTTAGAGATGAGTGGGTCATAAACGGGTTAAACGACTTGTTGAATTCAATTGGTCGGGCTCAACTCAAACACAATCCGATAAAGATGAACTAAAACGTGTTTACATTTATGTCGTGTCACGGGTCATGATCCGAATTGTCAAGCCTAATTTTAACCGATGAGTGTGGGGCCTACCAAGTACTAAATATTAATTGTTGTGTCATTTTTATCCCATCGACATATATCCACAACTACCTCGACAATAGTGTTGTAAACTACCATCTCACATCTACAAGTGTTCTAAATACATGTAATACACATGTACTTGAAATACATGCGTCAATACACTTTCTTCGATAAAACATAACTTCAAGTCGTTTTTTCTGTGCTCAGTGTTTGCCCGCTTTGAAAAAAGCCTTTTGGGGTGAAGAGGAAGAGAGAGAAAAGGATGTGCAAGAAGCATGTGAGCTCTTGAAAAGACTAGAAAATGAGCTTCAAGACAAGAACTCCAAGTTCTTTGGAGGAGATAGTGTTGGTTTTGTGGACATTGTTGCCAATTTCATAGGGTTTTGGAATGGAGTTATTGAAGAAGTTTCAGGTGTAAAGCTATTGACTGTGAGGACAAGTTCCCTCTATTGTCCAAATGGAGCAATGATTTTATCAATTGCAATGTCAACAAGCAAATTCTTACTCCAAATCTTAGAGATGAATTACTAGGGTTCTTTCGAGCTCGATTTCACGATCAGTACTTTCAAGTAAAATAACAAATTTAAAGATGTATTTTACTTAAAATTATATGTATGACTAATGAAATAAAGAAGTTGATATTTTCATTATTTATATTTTCAAGATACATGAGATAAAAGCCATAAATTATGTTTGTTCTATGGAGTTGAGTCCTTGATGACAGTGACTGGACAAGGAGCATGGTTGATCAAGAAGTTGCTCACACTTCCCAGCAAAATCCTGATACATTTTCTCAGCAACCAAACAGATCACAACCCAGAAAAGAAAATACAATAAAAATGTTGAATCAATGAAGAAAAAGAAAGAAACAGAGTACCTCTTGATGGTGCCAAGTCCTCTGCTTCCCATAGTCAAAGAGTCAAGCTTTAGATCTTCAATAGCCTCAATTAGCTTCTCTCTTGGGTATCCCCAATACACTTTTGTAACAATTTGTATCTACAATCACAAAATAACATAGCAACCTCAAAAGAAATGCATTAAAAAAAACAATTAAATGTTAGAGAAAGAAAATCTCAGTAGTGGTTTATTGGTTGAGACTCTCATCTAATAAATTATGGTCAATGAGGCGATGTCATATCATCGATTAACACACATATCCGCCACAAATTCAAGTGGGCGCTTCGCGTCCCGCCCGGATCCATTTCATTTGTCTCTTTAACGGAGAGTTTTAGCCAATTTATAATGGCTGGAATTACTGGTGCTCTTAAATGTCATTGGATTTGACTTAAATTCAAATCAATTCGTAACTAAATTTTAAGAATTATTTTCAAATATGGATATTTACAAGCTACAGAACACAGAAACAGAGCAGAAAAACAGAGTATTGAGCACAAAACCAAAAAAAAACAGAGCAACAAAAGATTGTTAAGTTCAGAACCCAAAAAAACAGAGCATGGATAAAGGTACCTCCTTTTGCCTGGAAGCAGTGTCGAGCATGTCAAGAACCTCGATGTCGATCTGTACACCATACTGGTTCGAAACCTCTGGCTCTCTGAGCTGAACCAGAGGAATCAGAGCTTCAAGTTCAAGAAAACCCAGATCAGAAAAAAGCTCAAAACATCGAGAATCGAGATCAAAGAAACGTACGAGAACCAGTCTTGGACCAGAGAAGAGAAGAGCCATTTTTGATGTGGATAATGAACAGAGTGTCTCCTTTTTCAGCTAAATTGTCAATGGCCCATCTCAGAGCTCTCTTGCTGCTCTTCGAGAAGTCCACGGCCACTCCGATTCTCCGATCTCCTCCCATTTTCGCCGATCAATCTGTTTCGTCTCTGTTTTCGAATTCGAGAAGGAGATGTGTTTTGCGTGTGATTTGCGAACCCTTTTGAGAGATAAAGGTGGGGATGGTTTGTTGCAGAAGCTTTAATGGCTTTTTGTGATTCTGATGCGAATTTGGTAACTTTTATTTGAGTCGTTGCGTGGAAGAAGACGAATGGGAGGGTGTGTACGCGGGAACTGTAAAGCGGTGCGGATGATTGAATCTGGACCGTTCGATTTGCGTGACTGTGTGGGCGTATGGGAGTGAGTGTGACCGTTTGATCATGTGATGTGGTCGCGTGCACGCCGTTGATGCATCGTGGAGTGCACCGTGGGCCGGGAGTTTCACTAACTACATACGACAATTTGGATGCGAATTCGCGAACATTAAAAATCAAATTCGAGAAAAAAGCGATCTAATGATTGGACAAATATGTGAAAATTCGTACATTTTACACCAAGCTTGAGTCCGAGTAAACATATACGTGAACCGGACTTGCATGAAATAGAAGGTGAGTTTTAAATGCGAATTTGGATTCAAATTGTCGGCCTGAATACTTTAAACTAGTTGGATTATAGTTGGGCCAAAGAGGATTGCCTATGTTACATGTTTAGGCCCAATGATTTTTAGCCTAAAATGGGCCTTTACATGTAAGCTATTGGATTGAAGGTGCAAGTGCTTAAATCTAATCTTAATTAGTTTCTTAATTCCATTTTGAGATTGACAACTATAGTTCTTGGAGGTTAAGGCGACCACGTGAAAAGTTCTGCTAACTGTTCATCATAACGAGAGAAAACAAAAATTTGATATACAAACTCAAGATATTGTTGTCTCTCTGAAAATTAAGAGCAATCGTAGCAAACAACTTAAATAAAGAGATTAAATATATATAATCATAACAATCATAAAAATATTTTTTTAATCAAAGAACAAAAAAAGAGCAACATTTTTTGTGGGTTGATGCTGTTCATGACATTGATCACTAATATCATGATTAGCACCACTTGTGCATGAGATGTTTGCTTATTTATTTGTTTAATTTATCATGTAAGAAAGTAACAATATTATATTATTATATAGCAATAAAATTACAGACAAATATTTTTATTAATCATATGGTACTATGATTTGGTAACTAACTATGATCTGCTTTTTGTTGGTCTGTCTGTCTGTCTCAACTTTTGTTGATTGATAATAATTTCTGGGTCTGGTTACCACTAACCACTTGTTTAGTACACAATATTTTATAAGTTTAAACCAAAATTAACTTCATTTTGTTTTAGGTCAAAATTGTGGGGACAGATTGTCAAACTTCTCCAAAGAATCTCCATATATTTCTATTATTTTCTGATGTTATTTTGTATACACGAAATGATATTTTATGAGTAGTGGCGCAGTTGGCTATTCAAGCTATGTGAATAAAAAAAACGCTTGTGTTTGATCTCCGCTCAATATGCCTCTGGAAGAGGAATGAGTTTTAACTATGATTTATCATCGAATGAGGATTAGTTAAAGTGTGGTAAAACAGCATAAAGTGTTAACCGCGAGTTTGCGAGCCTGCTGATGAATCTCATAAAGAACAATGATATCACCCCAAAACTGAATTTGAAACTTGAACCTTTTTTTATCTCAAATCGAAAAAACCCGACTGACTCAACTTTGAAACTAGCTCGAACCCATAACTTTGCACATAATATTTTCCACTCATAATTAACTATTAAGAATAATATTTGTATTATTTAGATTAATTATGGATTAAAATGCTATAATGCGAGAGTCAAACACTACATTACAAAGCAGATAAAATTAAGAATAAAAAACATGTTTGTGACACAAAACCCATACTTCCCGATAATCAAGGTGACCTGTTCCTCGATTTGCTCTCTCTCTCTCCTCCATCAAACACTTCAAAATTTTAAATTTTTCTTAATTACTACAAAAATACATACTATATTTATATGTTACTATATTTGTTCATATATAAATAATTGGACATTGACCTAAAAAAATGTGCTTCTTTGGTCAGTCTATACTTGGACTGTGACACTAGTGCTTCTAGGGTTTCTTCTTTGCGGTTATATATATATATAGGTTAAGGATTCTAAGCCAAGAATTATTTTGCTTAGACTAAGTCACCAATGATATTATGACACCTCATTAAAAATATTGGATCTGGGCAGGTCGCTCCGCTCCCACTAATTCACTTGGGTGGATATGAGTGAAATTAAATGAGGTGTCATCACCTCATTGGCTTGTCTTAGGCTATTCCAAATATTTGTTGGCTTAGATTTCTTATTATATATATATATATTTTATTTCCTTTGTTGTTGGTCTTATACAAACTTATTTTGATTAGTTGGTTCTATCACATAATGGTTACTAACCTAAAAGTTAATAGAATCAAATCTTACTTATATTCAAATCCAAATTAAAAAAATGTACACTAGTTAGTTATGTGCATTATTTTTTGTTTGGGTGTGTTCACGAATGATGATTTAATATAATCATATAAGGAACGTGATACTTTACAAATTCTCTTAATAATTATACGTGTATTTTCGTTACTTTCTAGGATCTAGTATTGTAAAATAAAGATTATCTTGACTAAATTCTTTTGAACTCTAAGTTAAATTTTAGTAATGAGTGAATGCTTTAAGTAGCGAAAATGATAAATCGAACGTATCTTGTCGCCGATTGTGTCTTTGTTTGTTTTTACAATGACGTTTAGGACTGTCTTGATTCTTTAGCAATATTAGATATACTAGTTATCCCCTCACACTCATACGAAGGAGAATAGTGAGGAGGTCCTTCCTATGAAGCTGTTAAGGCATACTTCCTTATCATGCTCCTCGGGAGAAAGTAACGTCCCCTCTTTTCCAATAAACATGTTGGTGCATCCTCCTAAAGTTACATAGATCGACGACATATTTATGCAATAGATAGTAGAAAGAGTTTAGAGAGAAAAGAAATATAGTCAAATATTTAAATGTTCGAAACAGATCTACGGTCAAAACTCATAACCTTTAAATATCGGTCAGGTCTCAAATAAACATGTTGAGTTGGTCCAATACAAGTCTTTTTCTTCTAAAATCTGAAGATTCTAGTGGCTTTATCAGAGCAAGAACATGCCCAGAATAATTAGGTCACTATTAATGGAGCTGGACAGGCCACCAACACACACACACCATTAAAGCTTATAGCTGGCTTGTTCATTATGAACATATAATTGAGGGCTAGCAACTACATTTGTGTCTCTGCACTTTATTTGCTCTCCAATTTTAGAAATTGTTACAATTTTGACCTCTCAATTATCTATTTTGCTCCAATAAATGTAAACATGTGCATTTTTTTATTTTTTATAAGCAAGTGGTAACTTTTATTCATGATCAAATCTTAAGATCAAAATAAAAGTACAAAATAAATAGGCAACTGAAGCCTAAATTCAAACGAGAAATAGAGATAGACACTCAAGCATTAAAAAAGAGAAACTAATGCTAGAAGACACATTACAAAAAATGCAGACGCGTGAAAGATAATTAGAGGTGAGTGGACCTGGCCTCGAGAACTCGAAGCCGTTCAATAGCTACTGATTCTGAACCCCGTGCCCGTGCACCCAGACTTTTGCAAATGTGCAAGAGAATTTCAGCTGAGTCAGTCGGGGAGAAAACTGATTGAGTGTGATCAATAGAAGGAGTACCAGAGTAGGGACCTGTGGACGACCGAACAATATTTTTGCGCTTAAGAGCCGGCAGAGTCGATACCAACGACCGAGATTGAATAGAGTTAACACAGAGTGAATGAAACCCGGATAAAGTCCGATCAGTAGAAGAGACATGATTTGAAACTTGATTACCATCGTTAATCGGGTCGCTTACCTAATCACACAACCCATCCGAACCAGGAAGCCCACGTGCATTTCTTTGTAGTTTCTTATTTCTATTATGAAACAAATCAAATACATGCATAGATTTTGATGTTCTTGAAAAGAAAAAGAAAATCAAATTGTGAGTGAAAAGAATCAAGAAAATGGAGAAAATAAAAGGCAATCCAAATTTCTTCATTCTTATCCAGAGATGTCTTAGTTGTTACATTTTAATTTTAGTTTTGTTCTTTACAGCTACTAAGTTTGACCCATATAGCACCTTCTTTTTCTCCTCAAAAATTCCCAATTTACTTTATTGGGATCATTTTCTTTGTGATTGCATCTACCTCCACAATCTCTTTCTTTTTTCATTTTTGCAACTAATTAATTTTTCTTTATTATGCTAATTGACATGATTAAATTATGTTCAATTCAGTTAAAAATAGTTAAATTAACACCCAATCATAATTTTAAGTATTTTCTCGTTACGTTCAATTGAAACTTATCATATGAAGTGGATTTTATTGCGACAATATATTTGAATTTCATATCGCTCATTTTTTCGTAGCTGATATGTTATATGTACGAGTTTTTT
Organism: Pelargonium nanum; assembly: GCA_036897485.1. Taxonomy (NCBI): domain Eukaryota; kingdom Viridiplantae; phylum Streptophyta; class Magnoliopsida; order Geraniales; family Geraniaceae; genus Pelargonium; species Pelargonium nanum. Next base: position 5,580 of record JAYMTF010004930.1, on the reverse strand, counting down.
CTCAAGGCATATATGTATGAGTTAATTCAATTATTATTTCAAACATTACACTTTATAAATTTGAAATATCCAATATTTTGAAACATTGTTGCTTTAATCAACTTTTATGGCTCTTCAAGGATTTAAATTTAGCATCCTAAGAATGTGATCTCAAAGGGACCTACATAGCTCTTATGTACATCAAATTTCCACAAAATCATCATTTCAATGTCAAGTAAATTTAAAAAAAAAACATATCATAAATAATTAACATCAATTACTATTTAAGTGATCAAATCACCAAAATTAACATTTTTTTGTGGGTCCAAATCAATGAGAAAAAGAGAATAGAAGCTAAAAAAACACTGCTAGGAAGCAAAAGCCAATCTTGAAAAAAAGCAAAAAATAAATAAATAAATAAATAAAAGAGAGTATTATTAAGCTTGAGAATCACTCCAATGAATATTTTAAATAATTAAATAATTAAATAATTAAATAGTTTATGTGTAGCTCATGAGACAACACACAGTCCTATCTGGACTCCACTCACTCACCACCTCTCACGGCTTCAATTATATAACACAAACACACACCAACTTGTTTGACAATTTCCTTTTCATTTTGTGCTCTCACGTTACTAAGATCCCATATATAAATATATATATATATATATATTGGGGAGTTGGTTTACGTGTTAATAGTAACGAACTAATGATACACAAATATTTTAAGTTGACGGATTGTCGTGGTAACGTACATAAACTATAACTCGCCTAAAACGAACTAAGCAAGATGAAAATCCCGACATTGGCTAGTCATGCCCGTGACTAAAGGTGGCAATTAGGGCTTTGGGTTGTGGATAAAATTGGATTTGAGTTTTAAATGTAAACGGTGCGGGTTCGTGCAAGTTCATTAGGGCCTACCACGATTTTCTTCTTCTAAGAAACATCCTACTAAACTCAAGTTAACATAATCTATATTTGTATGCAAGTAGAACTTGCAATTTTTTTATTCGATTTCGACTACCCATGAGTCGATCTGGGTACAAATTGTCGGTCGTACCCATGATAAGGCCCTCGTGCATGTGAGTTAGTCCGACGCCACAGGCCCTCACCCAATGCTCGTGGGTTCTCCAACGCAGCTCCTATCCACATGGAATTTGATGAGTTTTGGTCTTCAAAACTTGTATTCAGTTAAAATTCGGACTCTTGCACTGTATATACTTTAATTTAGCCACAACTCTGAGCGTTAATACGCGTAATTAATCTATTGGAAGAGATCTTACTCCTAACGTGTTTTTATGTATATTTTTCAAAACGATAATGAAACACCACTATATACGATGCGGTGTGGCATCGTGTGACTCGTTTTTCAAATCGTAAAACATTGTATTAAACATCAACGCGACACATGTAGTGTTGCGCCAGAGACTCAAGTTCATATGGTTATTTTTCTTGCTCAATTTTTCTTTAATGTATCTGAAAGTTAACGACCGCGACAACATAAATATCGAGCTAGTAGAATATGTCATTAAATAAAGATATTATTGATTTTTGTTATGCCTGTGGCCGTGGGCATGAAAGTAGTTGGAGAACCAAAAAATGGTTTTTCTTCATGTGTGAAAACGTTATGTCCACGCGCCGCCGATGGACGGCGAGCCACCGCCGCCTAACATTGCCGAAAAGGTGGATCTTCACTGGTAGGCATAGTGAGGGACAAAAAAACATTCTTTGCCCCAATAAAGAATAAAGAGAGAATGTTTATTACTAATTGACCAATTTAATTTAATTAATTACGTAGAACTATTTATGAGATATTCAAAACTACTAATTGTCTAATTCCAATTATTGTTAAAAGTTAGAATCAATAATATTTTGAAGTTTTTTTTTTATGTTAAACAATGGGGAATGAACAATATTTGTTTTTCAAATAATATTTTCACACAGTCTAGTAGCTATTGTTATTTGGGAATTTAAGAATCCCATTAACAAACTCTGAATTATTATCATTTGAATTCAAATATTATGACCGGTTTTTGAGAATCTCAAAATTAACCATAAAAAAGTTGATGTACTTATTTTTATTCGAGATCAAATTCGACACAATTAGTCCGTCTTTTGGGGGCAAAAGTGTTGGTGTTTTATGGTTGAGCTTGGATTCTCAAATCTTCGATCCAGATCTTAGAGTTTGGATTCTTATTGAACACGTCATTAAGTGGATATCCGATTAAGAGATTTAAGAAGCTATGAATTAGTGAATTTTCACTTGAGGCGGACTTAGCTTTAACGACGTGGCGTCATGCCCAAGCTAAATCTTACTAAAGCAAGCATCGCCCTATCTAGCTCTGAGACATAACTTTCATTTTATCCTGGTAACCTAGTAACCTATGAACACCGTTTTAGTTTCCTAGCTAACTAATGACAGTTAGTAAAGTATATCAATAGAGATGGCAATTACACCCAATCCCGACGGAGACCCGCAATCCCCGCACCGACGGGGCCGGGGATGGGGTGGAGATGGGTGAAGGAAAAACATGCTCTTAAATGACTACATCCACAATTACAAACTAGGAATATTGTAAATTAGTTAAACTTGGAACACAAGCATATGCATGTGACTATGCAAGTGCAAGGTTTTGGGCATCATGACATGGGTTTAAATTTAATGACAACCCTACATGGATTTGGCAAGATGTCCCTTTTAATTAATAAAATGTTTTGTACTAAGTAAATCATTAAACTTGTTCCTTAGCACATGACTAACAACAACATCAATGACAAAATAAATGGCTGGCACATTGGACCACTATCATATGTTTATAGATATAATATCAATTTTGTGATGACAATGCAGTAAAATTACATAAAATCAGGTCATTTTTGCTTATATTATACTAATTTTACTTATGAGTTTATGTTATTATGTACTTACTAATAGATAACATGTATCAAGACTGTGATATATATGTACTAACTTGGCTCTCAACATGGACTTTCTACTAAAAATGTGGTAGATAAATTAATTATGGAAGATTAAAAGTCCATACCACAATTACTACTTAATTATGGTGCAAGCAAAGGATTAAAATGCAGCAAATATGACGTCGGATCGGGTTAAAATTTCACGAGGACATTCGCAACAGATCTATGATTAATACTCGAGATTTTGATTGGACAATCTCGACATAGTACCTAGGCCTTATGAGAAATGTAATTTTTTTTTCGGTTTATACCATGGGGTTCCTGAGCGGGCCCGCACACTCACAGTTGCCACCTTTAATCTGTTTTACCACACACAGACTAATCCTCATTCGATGTTTGTTCACAGTTAAACCCTTCACCTCTCTCCATGGGTGTGTTGAGCAGAGATCGAACGCAAACGCTATTTTCACTCACGCAGCCTGTGTTGCCAACTACGCCACTACCATTGTATAGAAATCTAATTTTCGATTAGTAAAAAACGCATACTCGTTTTAAGACGTAACTAAAAAACAACATATAAGTATTTTACTTCTTGAAAAAACGTGGTGTTTGGTTCTCATGCCCTCGTACCAACATCTATACCAACATCCATAAAGTTTGTGTAGGTAGATATTAATAATAAGTTTATTATTATTATTTTGATATGAATTATTGAACACCAAATGTATCGGCTATTGTAGACCTCACATTGATGAATATTTATAGGGTGCACGACCACCTAAGACGTGCGTTTAAGCTCTCAATTATATGATTACTAGGTTGTAATCGCTCGTGCTCTTATATAACACATATATGCTTAAATTAAATGGTTGGTTTATCCAATGAGTTGGAAAAATAAAGAATTCAAATTGATTTTAAAAATAATAATAAACAACATCGCTTAGTTACCAAAGCATGTTGGATCAAACGGTTTAAACGTTTCAAAATTTCTTTAAAGTATCAGATTCATATCTCCCTATTGACGGTATGGAGTGAGTTATTTGGGTTTAAAGGGGAGAGCTACCCCCTGCTATGTAGCTCAATTGATAAAAAATGTGGCTACAGTGTAACTCAACTGATAAAAACAAAACGTCGCTTAGTTTACTTGAGAGTTAATATCGTATATTAACCCTATAAACTTAAATAATTAATGTTATATATTATTATTATAAGCAAGCGTACCAACCGATGCTCGAATATGAGATTTCTGGAGAAGCAAACATTTAAAGCCAATTATGTCGATGATAGTTGGCAAATAGAATAAATTGTTGATATTTAATTGTGTTGGGAATAAAACAGATAATTTGAACGTGAACGTAATGGATATCCGACATCCGACCTTAACACAACCTGAAATTGGTCAGAACAGGTTAAAATTAAGTTTGTCATGTAAAATTTCGCAAACATATAAAATCGATGAATTTCAATTCTCAGCTTGAATGTTAACTTCAATTATTTGTTCGACTGTGGCATAAAAATTGCCGATCTTATGAATGATTTTTTTTTATTAAAAAATCTTGCAAAATCAAATAAATAAAATAAAATAAAGTTTATAGTAACTATATGTATTTTTAAATTGGTAAGTCCTTATCCATTATGTTAGTCTCTGTGCTGTCACTTTCCGCAGGTAAGCAAAGTCCTTACCACGTCTTCCTAGTAGCTTAAATTTAATTGTTTATTTATTTTCTTCAAAATATATTTATTTATTTATTTATTGAATTTACGAAAATTAAATTATTTATTTAATTTGTTTTCACAAATAAAGGTGTTGCATCCACGAGAGCGCCGCCCAACGCCGGCACTTTGGACAAGTTGGAAACGACACGCCGTAATGGAGGTTTCACACAATACGACGTCGTATGAGACAAAACGGACGGTAAAGCTGTTTGACCAATGCATATATACAGTTAAGACACACTCCACGTCACCTTTAATTACTTTCATAATGTCTTTTTTTAGGATTTGAATTCACACTAAAAATAAATGAACACGTGCGAGCATCGAAACTTTGATTATATTTATGTGATTTAAGGTTGGTTTTTAATTCAGGTTTTTTTTTAAACCATGAGTTTCCTGAGCGGGTCCGCAAACTCGCGGTTGGCACCTTTAAGTCGTTTTACCACACCTAGACTAATCCTCATTCGAGCCGGGTAGGACCACAAGGACGGCAAATCTCTCCCTACCAAGTTTTAACGCAGCTGCATTCCCTGAGACTCGAACTCGAGACCTCAGGTTAAGCTGGAACACTTCCTTACCAATTGACCCACGCGCTTGGTGGTCAATTCAGGTTTTGAGTCATATGTCACTCGAACTCGTACAAATTTATTTTGAGTTCTAATTTCGTACCAATTTATGTCGAGTTGTGTTCGAATATATTTGACTTGACTCAAAAAAGTAATCGAGACTGTTTTTTTATCTCAAACCCATAAAAATTCAAATAAGACTTGAGCCCAAGATCTAACCATTCAATCACTCTAAAGTTTAGTTGAACAAATTTTGATGAATAAAAACATATATTTTTCAAATTGAAAATCATAAGTATTATAAATGAATATAAAGAGAATAAAGAATCTAATCCAACAAATATTTGGCTTAGCCTAAGTCAAGCCAATGAGGTGATGACACCTCATTTAATTTCATT
>JAYMTF010004929.1:0-12331 GCA_036897485.1 Pelargonium nanum | reverse complement strand
TTGAAAAGGGTATACATATAATTTTCATACATTTTTCAAAGTTTTGATTTACAGTTTATTTATTCCAAACGCAATAGTTTAGATTTCTTTCACTTACACAAACATAGTAATATCAACTTTCCAGTAATCTTCGTTTCAGTAATCTATATTCCCGTAATATTCAAAATCCAAGGTATTTTACATTTCTTTAACCAAACGATACCTATATGTGTTACAATTTCAAAATTTATTGAGATGGAACAATTTTGTTGATGACTAAACTAAATTAAATAATTTTTAGTTTTTACTCTTATATTTTGACACAAGTGTATTAAAATTAAGTTTAAGGAGATACTATTAGAAATTGTTACTGCATCATATTTCTTGATTTTTGTTGATTAGAATGAATAATTTCATTAGCTAATAATTATTATTAATAACATTCATCTAACAATCATTATTGTTGCCCTAATCAAAGATAGAACTAAAGTTGTATCTCATAAACATACATTTCCAAATATTTTAGATGGGACAACTCTTTTTATAAGTTAAAGGAAAATGTTTATTACATCTATGTAAATGCGTTGTTAAATAGTACCATAACTTTACCCCGTGTTGAGATTAGATTTTCTCTCAACTGAGAGTCTCTCTCTCCATGCGGAGTGCCCGTGCAACTTCATCATTGTTGCGTACTTGATTATTTGCATGCCACAGTAACTCTTCATCTTCCTCTTCATCCATAGGCTATCTTTCAGCTCAACCATGCTTTCTTCCCACTATCTTCTTCCAATTTCCTATGTCCAATGTTTTTTGTCTTTCCTCTTCCCAAGATTGTCTGTAATGATGGATAAACCTTTGGCTTCCTTATGATCTCTTGGATCTCGTCTATTTCTTGAACCCCTCCAGATTGCCTTTTCAAGCTCCGATCTCATTTTTACCTTTATCGCTATCTCTTTTCTGTCCTTGTAGTTCAACCTTACCTTTTCATGGATTCCCTGTTTCCTATTCGAAAAGGCTAGGAGATCTCTCTCGGATTCCTCCTCCTCAACCACCTTTTCTCAACTCCATCATAGCCTCCTTGGTACCATTGTGGACAAGCGAATCTTCAACCACCTTCACCTGAGCCACATTCTCCACCATCTGTGGTCCCTAGAGGGAGATTTTGAAGTCCACAGTGTCTCTGACAAACAGTTTATCCTATCCTTCTCCAATGCTCGCGACGCTGGCCTCATCCTCGAAGAGGGCCCATGGAACGTTTTTGGTGCCCTACTGATAGTCAACACAGTCATCACTTCAGATTCTCCATGCAACCTGGGTCCCCCCATCTCTCCGATATGGATCCAAATCCATGGACTCCCATTCCTCTATATGACTGACGAGCTAGCTGAATTTATTGGGAACCGCCTGGGCCCCATTGCTGAGATAGACAGAAACCCCTTCAGAAAAGGCAAATGGGGTTTCCTTTGATTAAAAGTTTGGCTCAACTTGGACGAGCCACTAGTGGCTGGCTGCTTCTTCAAACCCCCGGAGGGTGATCGTTTATGGCTTCAATTTCGCTACGAGAGGGTCTTCAAAGTCTGCTATATCTGTGGTCTCGTGGGCCATTCATGGAGGAAGTGCACAGTTCCTCCGTTGCTGGCAGAGGCCAGGATCAGGGACAAGCTAGACCTTATCAATGGCGCCCCTGGACTGTCCACTATTGTCTTTGACCCTTCTAGAAATCTTTACTCCAAGGATATCAGAGCTTTTAGAAACTCTAGAGCTCTTCGCAATACTAGAATCCCGGCTAACGGTGTGAATGTGGTGCAGGATCCAGGTATGATGGCTGAGTTTGAGGACTCTTCAATACTCTCGGATGATCAAGGGGCTTGCATGCACCTCTATCTGCCGATCTTAACATGCAACAGCCTCTCAACGTTGTCCCAGACATGCACCTCGCTATGCTCAATCTGGGATCTCCAGGCTCTCTGAACCTCTCAGATTCTGTTAACCAGGACATGCAAGGAATCGCCGCTTTTCTAGCCCCAGCTCCTCCTGGGGAAAATGCTCCGTTGGGCTCTACTCAAGCGGCGATCGTTAACTCTTTGTCTGCTTCTAGTGGTGACCAAAATCTTGTGGCCTCTTCTCTTAATGCTGGGTTTTCTTTGGCTTCCATGGAAGCATCTCACGTTCAGCTCTTGGCGTCTATCCTGGCTGAATCTGGTCCCCCCCATGACATCCAGGCGGGCTCGCTGGATGATCTGATCCATATGGACTATGAGCATCTTGGCCCATGGGAATTCAGTGGGCCTCCTGTGTTGGATCTCAACTCGCCGCCAGATCTGGGCCAGGTTTCACTGGGCCCATCTTTTGCTGCGCTGGCCCCCTCGGAACCCCTTTTGCCTGATCTGAATGTTGCGCCCAGCCCCTCTGATGTTTTGGATCCTCTCGAATCCGAGCCGTCTGGCTCGATCTCTCCTGTGCCTGCTCCGACGGTCGACTCCAGTGCCCTAAATGGGAACCTTGTTGCCTGTAACTCTCAGGTTCTCTCTGAAGATCTCCCTTGGCTCCCTGATGATCACACTCTCTCTTTTCCGGTGGCCGACCTGGCCCAGCTCAAGCATGTGTCTTCTAACCCTAGAGTGGGTTTCATGTTAGGGGAAACAGGTGGTTCCAGCGCCTCCCCATCTCTCTCCGCCCAGACAAGCTCTAGATCGGTGGGCCGCAGATCAGTCAGGAAGAAAAAACAGCCAAAACACAAATCTCTGTGTCCCTTGGCTCGACAAACTGAAGATCTAGCTGTTTATATGGAAAATCAGGTCTCTTGGGCGTTCGCGGACAGATCCATGGTCAGAACTGAGTCAGCCCCAGCTCTTGTAGAAGGAAACCTCCAGTCAAGCTCTCCTGATCCTGAAATTCGCTCTAAAAAGAGGGTTGGTACGTGGTCTGAGGCAGAACTAGCTTCTCCAAAGAAAAAAATTGCTAGACAGCCAGAGATAGGATCGTGATCAGCTCAAGAGGTAACTGCAAATTATTTTTACGATTATCTTTTCACTGTTTCTGGCTTCGGTCTTCCCGATCTAGACCCCCCTCCTGCTCTTAGTTTATCTGGTTCGTCTGCTCCTCTTCCCACCCCCTACTCTGTGATGGGTTCCGTGGAGACTGTCCCAAAGTAGTCTCCACAGCACCCATGAGTCTTCTTAGCTGGAACTGCAGGGGTTTGGGCCTGCACCTGCACGTTCACCATCTCAAGGGCCTCATCAAGTCACATAACCCTGACTTGGTGTTCTTGTGTGAAACAAAGTTACCCTGCAAAGAGGTCGCAATCAAACTGTCTGGTTTTAACTTCTGCGATTACTGGGGGGCTGATAGCAACGGAGCCAGTGGAGGCATATGGGTTGGAGTAAGAACCAACCTATCAGTTTCCCCGTTATGTATCAACCCCCATTTCTGCTTTCTTAAAATCTCCTGTAACCCCGACAAGCAATGGATTTTGGGCATGATCTATGGTCATCCCTCTACAAGCTGTCACAGTGCCATATGGGAATCAATGAATTCCTGGATGGACAGCTGTGATCTCCCACTCCTGTTAATAGGAGATTTCAATCAAGTATTCAGACCAGGAGATAAATCTGGCAAGAATGCATTGGTTATGAAAGGAGCCAAGCCCTTTATCTCTTTCCTTAACCACCACTCGCTCCTAGAAATTAGAAGGTCCGGCTCCAAATTCTCTTGGTTTAACAAAAGGAGTGGTGAGGACGCTGTGTTCGAAATTTTGGACAGAGCCTTTGCGTCGGCCTCTTGGCTACAAATGTACCCGCATTGTGGTCTCCTGACCCTTCCCATTTCGGTTTCTGACCATGGCCCCATCAAGCTCCTGTTGGATACAAGGTTCAAACGCAAGCCTTATTTCAAATTTGAGAGCATGTGGGCTCACCATCCCAACTGCTCCAATGTGATCAAGGCAGCATGGGAAGCTGAATCTCACCATCATCCTATCCTCGCTCTTTGCTCCAAAACTACAAAAATCAGAACTCACTTCTACTCTTGGAAAAAAGAGTGTTTTGGCAACATCTCTAAGGAGAAACAGGTCATTAGTCAGGGCATTGAGCAGATTCAACTGCAATTCAGTGATTCTGAACCCTCCCCCGATCAAACCTCGTCTCTTCTGGACCTCCAACAATCCTTACAGGATGTTCTAGCTAAAGAGGAGGAGATGTGGAAGCAACGAGCCAAGACCCGTTTCTTGGTGCAGGGAGATAAAAATACCAAATTCTTCCACACCATCGCCTCGGCTCGCAGAGCCACCAATCGCATCCTAGGAGTTACTGATCCTCAGGGAAATTGGGTCTACGAACCCAAGTCAATTGAGGATACCTTCAGAGTGCACTTCTTTAAACTGTTCAACCCCCTATCCCAAGAACCCTCCTCTAGAAGAGATCTTATAAGTCAATTTACTGGCTCCATTTCGCGCAAGCTGTCGACCCATCAAATAGCTTTCCTGGATTCTCCCTTCACCAAGGAGGAAATTCACAAGGTAGCTTTCCAAATGGGAGCCTTAAAGGCGCCTGGCCCGGATGGCCTCCCTCCTTTTTTCTACCAAAAATTCTGGGACATTATAGGTAATGATGTTACCAAAGTTGCACTGGCTGTCCTCAATGAGAAACTCTCAATTAAGCGCCTCAACCAAACTCTTATTGCTATCATTCCTAAATCTAAATGCCCACAGGCTCCTAGTGATTTCCGCCCTATTAGTCTCTGTAATGTCTCTTATAAAATAATCTTTAAAACCATCACCAATAGACTCAAGGAAGTTATTGGTTCTCTGGTTTCTCCTTGTCAAAATGGATTTGTCCCGGGCAGAGCTATCCAGGACAACATAATCCTAGCTAATGAACTTATCCATACCATCCAAAAGTCGAAAAAAGGGAAAGCCTTCAAGGCTGCTCTTAAGATGGACGTTAGCAAGGCATATGATCGCATTAAATGGGATTACCTGCTAGTTGTTCTCTCGGCACAAGGGTTTCCTGCCTCCTGGATCCATTTGATTAAGGACTGCATATCCACTGTCTCTTACAGTGTGGTTGTTAATGGTGTGCGCACTAAGTGGTTTCAACCGAGTCAAGGTCTAAGGCAAGGAGACCCTCTTTCCCCTTACCTCTTCCTCCTTTGTGCTGAAGGTTTATCTAGACACCTAGAAAACCTTCAAACAGATAACACCATTGCGGGTGTGGCGCTGTTTCGAGGATGTCCCAAGGTCAACCACCTTCTCTTCGCAGATGATCTCTTCATCTTCCTCCAGTCATCTCTCCACTCCTGCTCAAGCCTCAAATCTCTCCTTCAAACCTATGAGATAGCAGCAGGTCAATGCATGAATCTATCTAAGTCCGAGTGGTTCTTTAGTCCAAACACTCCTCGCCGCCTTACACGGCTTTTCCGTGGCATTCTTCCCATGAAGATGATCTCCAGACCTGGCAAATACTTGGGTGTACCTATGCTAGGGTCCCTCAATAGGAAAGAGCTCTTTTCATACATTCAAGATAAATTCGACTCGGCTCTGGCTTCATGGAAGAAAAATATGCTTTCTCAAGCTGGAAGGCTGGTTCTTATTAAATCAACTCTCAACTCCATTCCCATCTACCTCATGCGCTTATATAAGCTCCCAGCCTACATTAGTTCTTGGATCTCTAAGCGTATAACTCAATTCTGGTGGAAGGAAGATGTTTCTAAAAGATCCATCCATTGGATTTCTCGAGCCAAACTGAGTCAACCAAAAGGAGCTGGAGGTGTTGGTCTCAAAGACATAGCCAGTTTCAATACAGCTCTTCTTGCTGGACAATTTTGGAAAATTGCCTCAGCCCCCCATAGCCTAGTGCATAGGCTATTTATTTGGAAATATGGTGCCAAGACCTCTATTTGGCACGCTTCTGCCAAATTAGATAGCTCCTGGATTTGGAAAAGTCTGTGCAGTGGCAGGGACTTCATCATCCAAAATAGCAAATGGCAAATTGGAAATGGCACTCAGATCCGAGTTTTTAAGGATAGATGGCTGGAAGCTTCCACTATCCCTCATACCCTTCCTAGTCTAGATGTCAATGCTACTGTCTCTCAACTGTTCGTCTCCTCCTCTACATCGGATAGACGCGCCTGGGATAGACAACTGGTGTCAGCTGCTATCCCTCCCATGTACGTGGACCATGTTCTACGCACCCCCCTTCCTCTTTGGAGTAACAATCCAGATAGGCTAGTGTGGAAACATTCAAAATCTGGAAAGTATTCTGTCAAGTCGGGTTATGTAGCTCTCACTGCATCCTCCATTCCCAATGTGTCCAGCCTTAGAAGTGACAGGATTTGGAAATTACTCTGGCACTCTCCTCTGAGAAGCTTAAAGTATTCATTTGGAAGTGTCTCCAAAATGGGTTGCCTACCCGTGTCAACCTCTTTAAGAGGAAATTGGTTCCCAACCCAAACTGCCCCATTTGCTTGGGAAGCCCAGAAGATATTTTCCACATTCTTTTTGGATGCTCACAGAACAAAAGAATCTGGTTCGCATCTTCCCTCACTCTAACTTTCTCTCAAAACAGCCAATTTTCTTTCAAGAGCCTCTTACTGCACTGCTTACCGTCCTCAGACAGAGCAAACCCCCATAGCTGGTCTGCTTTGATATCTCTGGCAGCTATAGGTTTCGAAATCTGGAAATCCAGAAACGAACTAGTCTTTCGAGACATCCGACCTAATTGGAGGTCCACATATGAGAGAGCCAAACTCTCAATGGTGGAAATCTCTAAGGCTGTAGCCCTGAGCATCAAGGATAGTAGGTCCTCAACAAACTCCCAACCTCCTACTCCAAGCCCCTTAACATTCAATAACAAAGCTCAAATAGGAGAACAGGATTGTAATTTCTTTTTTACATGTGATGGTGCTTTCAAGCATGGCAAGGCAAGATTTGGTTGGGAATTATGTGATAGGCAGGGCCATTCGCTTGCTCGCCTATGTTCCCCAGCTCAGGTGTCATCTCCCCTTCATGCAGAACTTATTGCTATTAGATCCGTCCTTCTGTTTGTTTATCATGCAAATATTGTTAATTTCAGCATTATAACTGACTCTGTTTCCATTATCAGGACTTTGTGCAATACCAACTCTGATGATATGGAGCTATGGACTACGGAGCTGGATGTTTTTGATTTAGCTAGAAGGGTGGGTAATTTTGTATGTATATGGAAGGGCAGAAATTTTGTAAAGAAGGCCAATTATCTAGCTAGATTAGGAAGAAATGGATGTAACAAATGTTGGGCCTGTAATTCTGTATCTATTTCCAGTAATTAATGAAGTAAATCCCCCATTATCAAAAAAAAACTTTATCCGAATCTTGCGGGTCAAGTAGTTAGTACTCTTGGAACCGTCGTTAGACTCACTCATCTTTAACATCTTTTTTTTTTTTTACAAACACTCATACTTATCATCTAATCTAAGAAAAATAAATCAATCCAAATAACAATTTTCAAAACCTAAGGGGTTTCATGCGGATTTTTCAGTTTCAAATATTATACAAGTACAGTTAATTTAGGTACCGTTTGGATTAGTATTTTTGGTTTTGGAATGAGTATGAAGAATGAAGAATGAAAATGAGATTTTCATTAATGGTGTTTGGATTAGAACGCACTCATTCTCGTTCCAATGTAATTTGATTCCCGTCTATGTTGGATGGAATGAGATTATCATTTCCATTTCTTCACTTTTTATTTTACGACTTAAACATTAAAAATCAATAACCTTGTGCTCAGATGTTCGATTGAGATAATATTTTTTTGGTTTCATATAACTTTTCGGGAGGTACATCATTATGATTTTCATTTTTTTTCAAATAATGCATATTTCTATCCACAAATTTTGGAACAATATGGAATAATTTAAAAAAAAAAACATGAATTTTTGCTCAAATATTCGATTGGAGTGATTTTTATGTAAATTGTAAAGAATAATACAATTATCAACTCCGTTTCACAAAATATTGCACACACATGACGAATATTGATTTTTCATATATTTTTATAGCATTTATCAAATTTTAAATGACAAGTAACTTTTTTTTTGCATAATTATTTAGATGTTTGTAAAATTGTGAGTAGTTTGATCGATTTATTTTTATAACAATTTTTAAACTTCAAAAATTCGTAATTTTGTGCACATGTCCGATTAAGTTAAAAAAAATTATTTCATATTAATTTTTGGGAGGAGCATTATTAATTTTTTTTTTGGAACGCCACCTGAGATGGTTGGGGGTTTGGCCAGACCCCTACTTGTTTTATTAAAACAAAAGTATAAGTATATGAAGGTTGGGGACGTAATGAGCCTTACCTCCTAAAAAAATGATGCACCTATACAGAATGCTAAATGCACAAACACAAGCAAAAATTAGAAATAAAGTTTGTTTGTTCTAATCGAAACTAAATCAATGCTATCATTATACACAATAGAAGAGAAGGCCGGAGGAAATTCATCCAAAGAAGACGAAACCACCTGCGAAGACAACCCAAATCCAGCAAGCCAATCCGCAGCACTGTTAGCCTCACGCAGCACATGACTACATGAGTATGACCCAATAGAAGACGAGACTTCCTGAAAGTGTAAACTAACTGTTTTTTTCAATTTATGCATATTGTTTCTACATGAAATTTTTTTTAGAATAGTCCAAAGTCAAGTCAACACGTGTACTTGATGTTACGAACACTCGTCCCTGATTTTCACCAAAAAAAGACAGACCGAATTAGACCAGATAAAGCCCAAACCCGAGATAAAACCCACAAAAAAATTCCTGATATGTCTCATTATAATCATCCCTTTGATATGTTCAAATTCAAATCCAACCATGGTTTTATTGTCAGATTGGATCGAAATATAACCGAGAACCGGAGGACCTCAAAAATGCAGTAAATTAGAAGATCTCAAAAAATATTCATAATGGTGCTCATATCTAAGATCATGCTTAAACGAGAACAACTGTCAAAACGGAAGTCAATTCCGACCCCAAACAAGCCCGGAAAGTACAAAAATAAACGAAAAATATGAGAATGAAGACCAAACAGCAAAAGGCGCGTGTGACACGCGCGTGTACCAAGCCTCACCACGCGTGGAGCCTGTGCACACGCGCACAAAGTCCACACAAAAGCCACGTCTGCTACTTTTCCTCCACTCTTGTATCGCCATGTCACCGGTTGCACGGTTGCACTCTTCACGGCGAGGCACACAATCAGAACACTTTCTCCACCATCAGTTGCAATGCCACATGGCATGTGCACCATATCTCCATACACCGAGATGCACCAGATGACTATCTCTTCAACCACTCTTGCAATTGCAAGTGTCCAATTGCATCCAAACTCTCTACACTGGGCCACTGGCAAAGCACTGGATCATCACTAAATATTTCCACCACTCTTGCCTCTACAGCTGTCCAAGTGTACAAGACCTTTTACATCTGCGTCACACGCGATTACCATCTCACCAGAAACTCACCTTGCATCTACACGTGTCCAAGTGTAGCTTACAACTTGCAACCGCATCACATAAGAACTGCCTCTCCTCAACAATCACTTCTGCAGCTACACGTATGCAATTGTAGCAAAACCCTTGTACCAGCGTCACATATAATCACCAACTCTAAAAAAATGCTTGCTGCGGCTCCACGTGGCATGATGTACCATTTTTCTATACACCCAACCACTTCTGATCAGCCCCACCCAAGACCCCGACCAGCAATCAAACCAGACCAGTTCATTGAACCACAATTGGAAGGTCCAACCATTTGACCAGTCAACTAAACCAAATTAAATTGATTTAAACCAAAATAGTCCAATTAGACCCGGATTTGAGCCAATTAAATCCCTTAAATTACATTTATGCCCCTAATAAATCCCATTTATTACAAATATGCCCTAAGCCTATTTTTTCACTAAATATCTATTTGTCAATTATTTTTTTCCTAACTTATTTTTGACTCTCCAAAATTCTCTAAATGTTCTCTAAACTCTCCCTAAAAATCCCAACGCTTTTTAATCACAACGCCTTTCTCACCACGCAAACTCCAACGCTTTTAATCCCAACGTTTTTCGCACCACGCAAACTCCAACGCCTTTTTATCGCAAACTCCTTCGCCGCAAAACGCAAACCAAATCTTTCTTAGCCGCAAACTCTATATTCCTTAACCAGAAATTCAACATCTCGTAACCGCAAAATCACTAATTTTTGGTCGACGCTTCGCAATGAGCCAAAGCTACCCGCAAATGGGAAACAACATTTCGAATTCAATGGAGCTGGTCTTGAAACGATTTCGACACGGATACGTTGCTGAAATCGGAAATTTTTATATCGAGCTCCTCAATGTAAGAAGGTCATCTGGATATGGGGAACGATAGTACGAGTTCAACGGAACAGATCTCGAGGCCATCTGACACCGTTTAGGGGTCCAAATCATTGTAAAACGATTCAGGGTCATAGTTTCGTCGTCGAAATCGAATATTTTTCTATGGCACTTCTTGACGAAACAAAGTTACCTTCCCATGGGAATGACTCAAAGGTTCCAACAGATCCTGACCTTAAGCAGTCCGATGTCATTCAAAGGTCCAAATTGCTGAAAAACGAGTTCGGTCACGGATACGCTACCTGAAATTGTACATTTTCATATTACGCTTCTTGATGAACGAAGACCGCTCAGACACTGAAAATAACCTCCTGAATTCAATGGAATAAGCTTCAAGGTCATAGAAGAACGTTTGAGGGTCCAAATTAGCGCTTCAAGTTCAGCTTCGGCTATCCGAACCAATTTTGCGGGCATTCTCAGTTTACGCTCCGTAGTAAAACTGGACCATCCTAATATTGGAAACGACAAGATGAATCTAATGGAATGACTCCCGAGACCATTCGATAAAGTTTGAATGGTCAAAACTCATTTTCAAGTATATTTGCCCCCTTAAGACTTACATGGCTGGCCCGTTTGCTAGATTTCAAAGATCACGAAATATCATCATCTTTGTATCATCGGTGGTGATATCATCTCCACCTCACCGTGGTCGCATGATCACATCATCCTTATATCATCCTAAGATGATTAAAATGCCTTATTTGGGCGCGTGGCATCATAATGATCAAATCATGACATCATCATGTCCACTTGCGGCCAATTGCAACGCGACACATCGCCTCTATCATCCACTCCTTGTAAGTATAAATACACCCCCAAGAGTTGAGGTATGAATATCTTTTTCGGACATTAAGACTCATTTGTGTCATTTACACACTTTGAGCTCTCAATTTTATCTCTAAATTTTCTTAAGTATTACATTCGCACACACCCCGATTTCCATGGCGAGAATCTCTTATTCTCATGCCCGAGGCAAAATCCGGGGCCCCCCCTCGGATTTTGACTAACGGTGTGTTGTTTCATGAGTGCGTAGGTCCATTTGCAAGACAAAGCGCACATTAGGCCCATCTACAAGACAAAGCGCAAGTTCTAGCTGCGATGACCCAAACGAAAAATTGAACAAGTGTGAAAGCTCAAATTTGATCAAACTTCCAAGTCCAAGAAAAAGTCATTGTAAAATCGTACATTGTATTTTAGTTAACTCGGTCAAACCGGGTAAAACACATATTTATATCCGAAAATTCTGAAATAATAGAAATAGAAAAATCATAATTTTTTCCTCAAATATCCTATTGGAGTGTTTTGTGTGTGTAAATTATGAAGATGAATACAATTATCAACTCAGTTTCACGAAAAAATTCACACTAATAGCAATTCTAATTGTTTTAATCATGAATGTTGATTAGTATTGATTCGACTCTAAAAATCTAGCTCGAATCTTGGTCTTAGGCGATGACGTGTCAGTCTTGAGAGACTCCCACGTGGTTGTCTTGGGACTTGGTAAGTGTCTGCGTCGGGTCTCTTGAATATTGGAAGATAGTCATGAAGCTGACTGAACGCTTTGATTATTGCCACATCCGGAAGGTACCCAGGGAAGAAAATAAAGAAGCTGACTTTCTTTCCAAACTCTCAGCATTGGGTATGACCACCTTCCCAAGGGTTTGCATATCCAGATAACCGATGTCCCAGCCATTGAAAAAACTTACAACATCAGTGACATCAAGGAAGGTCGAAGATGTTGGATCAATGACGTCTTATACTACTTGGTAGACAAGAAGCTTCCTCAAAACCCAGTCGAAGCTGATTCAATCATCAAGAGATCAGCACGATATGTGGTGAGCACAACGGGGACACTTTACAAAAGGTCATTCTACAAACCCTTCCCGATATGTCTATACCCAGAAGAGGCTACACAAGTCTTAGAAGAGATACATGCAGGCAGTTGTAGTCATC
>JAYMTF010004928.1:0-12331 GCA_036897485.1 Pelargonium nanum | reverse complement strand
AGGCACTCGAAAGTCGATACAAACTCAATCTGATAATTTAACGTGTTGAATTAGTCGACACGAACCTAATATTAATCTGATTATGCTGAAAATTTTAATATGTCATATACATACAGTTATATGTATATTAATTAAATTCATAATATAATTAAAAATTCGATTATATCGAATCCGAACTTCTATCGGATCAGATTCGAATTTATGTTTATAAATCCAAATTCAGGATCATAAATTCAAATCCTATGTGAAATTTGAATCGTCACAATTGATTTTGGATGTATATATGTGTGTGTATATATATGTGTGTGTGTGTGTGTGAGTATACACACACATGTGTGTGTGTATGCTAATTAAATTCAAAATTCGATTTCATCTAATCTGAACTCCTTTCAGATCGGATTCAAATTTATGTTTATAAATCCGAATTCGGAAACATAAATTCAAATCATATGCAAAATTTGAATCATCACAATCGGTTTTGAATGTGTATATGTATATGTATATGTATATGTATATGTATATGTGTGTGTGTGTAAATTCATATCCGATCCAAAATTCGGATACAAAACTGGTTTCAAATTTTTGTTTAATTTATTCAATTGTTCCAGAATTTTTGAATATAAATATTCATTATTTGGAAAAATTAAAATCATAATAACGTTCCTCCCGAAAAGTTACATGAAACCATTTTTTTTATCTCAATCGGACATCGGAAACAAAAAGTTATGATTTTTTAAAGTTTAGATCGTAAAATAAAAAGTGAAGAAATGGGAATGGGAAACCCATTCTGTCCAATATAGATGGAAATCAAATTACTCATAGGCGAGGTAATGAGAATGAGAATAAGAATCAAAATGAGAATGAGTTTGTTCTAATCCAATCACCATCAATGAGAATCTCATTCTTCATTCTCATTCCCAAACCAAAAACGCTAATCCAAACGATACTTCAGTAGAGTATATTGTAAGCTAGGTTGAATAACAACAAAATTCAGTTGAAAGAACTCCGGTTTGTGATCTGCTATTATCACCAACCGCAACCAATTGAGCAGTTGGTTGTGATGAAGACTCGAATAGGAGGAAACATTATGCAACCTCCCTAATTCTTCAAACATCACATACAAATGAAAATGTAAAAGCCCATACATAAAATCAAATTGAAAAGATACATGATCTCAGTAACATATTAACCAACAACAATTAGTGTTGCTGATAAAAAAACAACAATTTGTGCTTAAAAACAAACACACAAACAATAAAATTAACATACTAATCTTAGTTTTGTCACCACAATACTAACTCATTATTAAGTATATACATTATATATTATGTCACCCAACGAAAACGTTTAAATTGATGATGCTCTATTTTCAATGCAAAAGCTCGTATTTATGAGTTAAAATTAAAACGATAGCAAATACGATATAAAATTGAGAACTTGAAAATAAACCACTAAGAAAAGTCTGAAAAAAAAAATTGAAAACTAACTAAATCGCAGGCCACTCGGTTCACAAATCAACCCGAAAATAGAAAATTGATACAACCAAACTGAGACACAATGGATAAAACATCTCGAATAATCAAACAAAAAGCATTGGAATCCTCCCCCATCAGCCTGAATTATCAAGTTGAAGACACTAGAATCCTCTCATCCAGCATGAAAAGCACGAACAGCTGACAACGATTGCACTTAGAGTTCAATGCGACCATGTGGTAAGTTTTGCCAACGGCCCCTTGCAGTCATTGGGTTTGCCATCTTATTCGACAACAAACTCGAAGGCTGATCTGATCACTCTTGTCAAACCACCACCTTTCAAGTCACTTTCTCCTTCTCTGCAACCACCTCTTGTTGCCCTATGCACACACCTATAAAAAAATCTACTGCGAATCTACTTCACATTTTGCAAAAAAATCCTTAACATCCCAAAACGTGCTATTAAAGCAAGACTCGATATCTTAATGAGAAAAACCGCAATTTGCTATCTGCAAATTCAAGAGACTGTCGCCGCTTTAAAAATCAAAAGAAGTCGTGGCAGAACAAAAATCTTAGCCAACGCTCAAAACGGCAGTGAAAAGGAGTGATGTATTTTTTAATGTTGCTTCACCTATTTAAGACATATTACATAATACAATAGAGTTTATTTGTTTAACTTGTATACTTGAGTTAAATTTCTAATTCTCAGACAAGAATAATAATAACAATAAAATGAAGTAAATAACTAGTGGTACCAACTATACCAAGTGAGGAAAGCAGCCATGACCATCCCTTAGAAAAGGTCCAAAAATAGAATATGGTCCCTTTCGACAACAAAAAGCTACTCCTTTTTTAGCTTTTGCCTTCTCATTCTCCCCAAAACTCACAACCCATCCTCTACACAACCCCAAAAGGTCCAAAACCAGAATCCAAATCAAACACAAACTCCTCTCTCTCTCTCTCTGCCCAATT
Organism: Pelargonium nanum; assembly: GCA_036897485.1. Lineage (NCBI taxonomy): Eukaryota > Viridiplantae > Streptophyta > Magnoliopsida > Geraniales > Geraniaceae > Pelargonium > Pelargonium nanum. The sequence goes on along the minus strand of JAYMTF010004928.1, from coordinate 9,886 downwards.
TCTGTATATAGACTCAAACCCCTCCAAGTACATTCATTTCATATCCAACACCAGTGGATCCAGACATGGCTGCTCTTGCCAACAGACTCGCTTCCTCCGCTTCTCTCTCTTCTCGCCATTGCAAGAAACCCAAATCTCTTAACCCATTTCCCACTTGCTCTCTGCATTACACCAACCCGACCTCTTCCCCTTTCACAGAGAAGCACTCTGTCGAGAGGTACCAGAGGGACCAATGGCTGTACAAGACCCACCTGGAGCAGAGCCCCACTTGCTCTGTGGATTCGGATTCGGATTCGATCAGGCGAAACGACATCGCCGACCAGCTGCCGGAGCTGAAGAAGCTGCTGCAGGTGCTCAAGGAGAAAAGGGGCCGCCAAAATTGCGGTCAGGCCGGAGAGAATAGCGGTCCCGGGAACGTGTACTTGGTGGGGACAGGGCCTGGGGACCCTGAGCTGTTGACATTGAAAGCGGTGAGAGTGATAGAGAAAGCTGATTTGTTGCTGTATGATCGGTTGGTCTCCAATGATGTGTTGAGTATGGTGGGTGCTGATGCTAGACTTCTCTATGTTGGCAAGACTGCTGGGTACCACAGCAGAACCCAGGTAGAAAAATTCGATCTTTATGTTGCAATTGCAATTGGTTTGAATTGTTGTCAATTGGGTATTTTATGAATTGGGACTGTGGTTAATTTTGGATTTTGGGTGAATGTGTTTGTGTTTGATGAGAAAAGTAATCATTGTTGCATGGGTTTATTATGAGCTGCAATTGGGATTTCATACAAGTTTTTTTATCCAAAAATGATCTGAGTGTTGCTGAAAGGGTACTTCATGAATCTGGGATTGTGGTTAATTTGTTTTTTCAGGTGAATTGGACTGTGAATGAGTAAGGTAATCAAGTTTGAATGATTTTTTTTTTCTGTAGGAGGAGATACATGAGCTGCTTCTGAGTTTTGCTGAAGCCGGAGCTAATGTTGTGAGACTTAAAGGAGGGGATCCACTGGTGAGAATCTATTTGGAGAAGCACATTTTGTGGCTGAAATGACAGTTTCAGTTGAATTAGCCTGCTCTGTATAAAAATTGAAAGAGGCATTTTTTGTGTGTAGGTATTTGGGAGGGGTGGAGAAGAGATGGACTTTTTGCAACAGCAGGGAATTCAAGTGAAAGTTATTCCAGGTAAAATGCTTTTAGTTCACGTCACATACTTGTTTGTTAGATTGAAATGACTTTTAGGTTGGATTTGTTCATGACTCCAAAACTTCAATGTTTTTTAGGTATTAGTGATATATCCATTAAATAAGATGATCATGACAATGTGCGAGAAACATGTCTTGCCTCTAAGAGATTATGGGTGAAAATAATAGAAAGATGTGATTATCATACTTGCGGATGGGAAGCAAAGTATATGGAGTATGTTGGAGTGAATCAAACAACACATTCAACTTGCTCCCTGAAAATTATATAGTGCTCTCACTTAGCAATGAAAGAATAGTTAATCCAGTGCTCAATTGTTTATTTTCTAGATAGCTAGTGTTTATAGCTGCTCTTGTATTGTTCTATCTGCTCGGTAATTTTTTATGAGCAGTCAATGCCTAAATTGATTTCAGAAAGCGCAGTTCATTTGGAGTGGACTATAGTCTGATTGTCAGGCTTCTTGCTTTGCAGGTATCACAGCCGCTTCGGGAATATCAGCAGAGCTGGGAATTCCATTAACTCATCGAGGTGTGGCAAACAGTGTTAGATTTCTCACAGGGCACTCAAGAAAGGGAGGGGCAGATCCCTTATTTGTTGCAGAGAATGCAGCTGACCCTGATTCGACCTTGGTTGTTTATATGGGCTTGTCAACTCTTCCTTCACTAGCTCAAAAGTTGATGAATCATGGCTTACCTGCAGATACACCAGCTGCCGCAGTTGAGCGAGGAACCACACCTCAACAACGCACAGTAAGCTTTTTTTATTAATTTTTCCAAATAGGAAATCCTTAGTTTATTTATTTATTTTGTAAAGGTTCAAACCTGTCATCTAGATAGGAACAAAAGAGGGTGATATGATTAGTAATGGCATGAACTGATAGTGGTTGCATTTGATATGATACAGGTTTTTGCAGAACTGGGAAACCTTGCCCATGAAATTTCATCAGCAGGGCTAATATCTCCTACTCTGATCATCATTGGGAAGGTTGTTTCACTTTCGCCATTCTGGCCACACTCTTGTAGAGAAGAAGAATATTGTCTGATAGAGGCCATATAGAAACATGTTAGGTCCAAGGACAAGTTATTCCGTTGAAGATGATTCTTGGAGGTTGAGCATTGATATGCTCTATAACCAGTCCTACCTGTTTGATGATTGACAATCAGTTGAGGTCAACCTTGCTGCTGTAGAGAGACATCCAACTTACCGAGGAGGACACAAGTGAGTATCAAATTTATTGTTGATACCCGATGGATAATTAATATCAAGCGGCAAAAGAAGGAAGCATTGTGTCAAATTTTGTAATGCAGTTAGAGTCTCTTTGGTTATTTTTAGATATTTGCGGTAGAATGACCGAATCCTGTGAATGTATATCATTTCTCATTTTGAGTCTAACTGGCTCTGTATCACTGTATGAACATCAACTATTACTATGAATCAAATTGAATATATGTAATGGCAGCTATGCCAAATCCTAAGTTACTGATTATGTGCATAAACCCTAAAGGGGTTTTGGAATATACATTGTATTGTATTATTTGCTAAGAACTTAGTATGATGTATGTTGTGCAACTTATGCCATGGACTGTGCTGCTGCAGACCAAAGGAAATGGAAATGGAAAACTGGAGGGAACCTGATAATTGATTAACAGTATAATGGAATTGCCTTGCAGACACTCCCAATGTCTTCTTTCTTTGATTCTTTCAACTTGGATCATTTAAACATCAATACAAAGTTGCAGAGAAACACTGATGATGCAAATTTGAAAGCATGGTACCACCCTTCCCACCAAACACTGAGAATAATGATGGGTTTGAACTGATGGAATGCACTTGCTATTGTTTAATATTCCCAATCCTTTTAACTGAAGAAACACTGCACATGTTATATTAGAGAATGCTGAACTAATAGAACATATTGAACTTTTTTTAACTGTGAAACTCAAATTAGACAACCTGTATGGAAATAGTTTTCATTTTATACAAATATACACTGTGGTTTATAGACTTAGTACAAAGAATGAGATGAATGAACTAATTATTACCTATCCTATACCAATTCTTCCAACAAAGAATCAAAAAATTATGCAACTTTGTCTGCACTACCCTGAACATCCCTTGTGCTTTCCATATATCCTCTCATACTGCAGTTGTTTGAATGCGAGACTGCACTTCAGATAAAGTGCCTCGGCCAAAATGGGATCCCGGAGAATCATCTCTGACTTGAAAAGCCTTTCTTCGGGTGTCATAAGGTTCCATGTTATATGCCAAAAGTAGCAGTTTCAGAGTATTCATTCAGGAATCTTCTAGCACTACTTCAGGAGGAATGAGAGTTTGAATTGTTGCACATACACTCAGGGACAGGGTACTTTGTGACATCCCTTGCGATTCTGCTAGTTCTGAGTTCTGGCTGCCCAAGGGAGTCCCTGTGCAGCGCCTTTATGATCCTCTTAAACTCTGATTCAGGAAGAGTGTTGTTCAAAAAGTAAGGGAGCATCTGTCGTTTGTTTGGAGTAATGTGCTTCTTGTGCCCTGCATAGGCGCGGTGTCCCTGTATCACCAACAAAACAAAGAACAATATAAATAACTGAAAATAAAAGCAAATGAATATTGTTTTCCATGGCAGTGAATGTGATGAATGCAATACCTGGAGTGCATGATTCATGTTTCCCCCGTGAGATGGCATGAAAACATCACTGTTCTCAGAAACTATGTAGTCAATAGCAGCCATGACAGAAGCTTTTTTTGCAAATGGTTCAAGTTCGCCAGGCAGTGCTAGATCTTCCTTGCTATAGAAATGAGAAAATTCCCGGGTCAATGGTAGCAAGGCTTCTTTCCCACCCAATGGTTGTCCTCCAGCCCAATATATTCTCGCATTCTTTGGTGCACCCAGCGCCTTGAGCAACCTACGACATAGAAATATGCAACAAATAAGAAATCAACGTTCAAAATCAAAATCAAAACCAGAACAGGTATCAAAGTTTCAATTATTACCTGGTAACCTCCAAGGCATTCAAGGGGCAGAGACCTGCAAGCTTTCTCTCTTGATAGGTCATGTTTGATCTACCCGTTAGAAGTTCCGGTCGGCGTTTCCTCTCGTTGTTTACTATCTCGTCATACTCAGCAGTTAGACCAGGGAGGCAACCAGTTCTCACCCAAACATCCTTCTCCATTCTTAGGTGAAGAGCAAGGTAAGGTCCCTTGCTCCGCATTCTCTGTGCAAGATTGTTCCCAAGCTCCAAAATTGGTGGGGCAAACCTCAAGGCTTGAAAAGCCACCTAAAGTTGGCCAAGAATATAATTAGAACACATTTCAAACCTCCACTAACCTACGAACGCAAGTAAAACTTAGAATTCAATCAAGCTAGTGGCCAAGCTTTACAACTTGAGAAACGACGAACTAAAGAGTTTAGAGTTGACTGCATGTTAATCTGGAAGTTGCAAATATAAGTATGAAATAACTGCTAGGGAGCTTAGCGTGTTGCCATTATGTATTAAATTGGGAAGCAAAGGTTCTGTATAGCGAGGAGTCTTGATTTCAAAGAAAACGAAATTCTTCCATGATTTTAATGTTTTTACACGATCTCCAAATCAATCAATCAATCTCGAAAATGGGAGTGGAATAATAGCTTAAATCAGGATAACAAAATAAAAACCAACAATACCTTGCATTTAAGCTTCTGAAGATCAGATGGGAGCTCATTAGAGAGCCTTGAATCTAGTCCACGTAAAAGCAAAACGCCTTCCCTTCTAAGCTGCAGAAACCAGCAGAAGTTTTGTCAATGAGAATCCATTTTGCTATTTGGCATTGATTGGGAAGATGATTCTTAACCATACAAGATTTGAATAAACAAGACAAACATGCGCATATTGAAATGAATAGCAACACTGAGACAGTGGAATCTGAAAGCATAGTATCCTAACAATAAGCCGTCCACGCAAGATGCATCCCAAAAGCCAAATAGCACAATAAATACAACAGTTTGGTCAATGATCAATAAAGATGATTCTTTAATTCAATGGTCCTACAAAAATACCGAACTTCTTCAAGAATTAGAACTTCGAGCTCACTTCACACCAGGACAATTATAACCCCAAATGAATTATTCACAGCTTCTTTTCAAAGTAGACACCCTTAGAGCTCAAACAAAGTCCAAGTCTTGTAACCATGACTAAATAACCACTACTTATAGCTGCGAATGATGTTTACCTAATCTTTCTCATTTTCCATTTCTAATGTACCAAATGAATACTTGTGAGCAAGAAACAGTTAAAAAGAAACTACACCAATGTACATTCTTACCTTTCTGCTATAATGTGTGCGAATCCAATTAGGGGAGGCATGAAGCGGAGTCCGCTTCTCTTCCACCGGCCTTGTCATAACATGTGTCGATGGCAATGAGGAGACTATCCGAACATCATCGGCAAGAACTCTCTTGAAGTGGTCTAAATCAAATATATCAGAGAACTCACTGCACCCACCAAATGGAAACAAAATGTTAAATCCTATAAACTATAAAGCAGCAAACAAAGTAACAAAGATAAACAAAAGTTCTAATTCACAATACAGAACCTATAGATACATAAAAGGAAAAAGCATTATTTGGTGTCAAACTGATACAACAAGACTAAAAATGGCAGAAAATTTGAAATTCAAAAACTGAATTGAACCTGACACATATCTATGTCCTATGCGCAAAAGGTCACTCTTTTTTATCAGTAACTAGCAAACAAATTGTATCTGAACAATTTTTTACCTTTCATCACCCCAAATGACGTTGACCTGCAAAATGGGAACAACCAGAGCAGCCCCAAGAATCCGAGCCATCACCACCGCATCCACAATCTGGTTCCTCTGCTGATTCATCCCTCCGGCGACCACCACCATAAGATACTTGGTCCTGTCCTTGCCGGTAACCTCGCTCGCTTTCCGGTACTCCCTGCTGAAATCCAGGCACGGCCGATAGCCCAAACCGTCCGGCTGCTTCCAGAACTCGCTCGCGTCGTCTCTTTCGTCTTCTTCGTCAATACCCACATCGATTTTCGAATACCCATTTGCAGCCACCTCCTGGGTCTCTCCGTCGCCGGTAAAGAAATCATCTTTCCGAGCAGCGGCGACGGCAAGCATCGATTTTGATGAGAGCCCATTTGAGGCCGAGTCCTGGGGCTGAGCTGTGAAGCAGGGGTAGGGGGAGAAGGGAATCAGAGGGCCGAGATTGAAGGCGAGCTTGAGCATGCTGAGCAGGCCGAAGAGGAAGAGCGTGAAGAACCAGAGCCTGGGGCTCCGGTAGCTCGGGAGGAAAGAGAAGAACCTGTTGTAGAAGTAGTGGTTGTTGTTCTTGGACGATTTCTTGGGGGAGACGAGGAGGGATTGGAGAGAAGAAGAAGACAGAGAGTTGATTATCTGAGACGGCACCGAAATGTAACAGAGCTTCTTGGCGTTGCCATTCTTGGATTTGGCCATTAGAAAAAAACAGAGCAGTTTCTTGAAGGTCTCTGCTTCTCTGCGCGCAGAGCTAAATTCTAATGGTTTCTAGAGAGAGAAAGTGGTGGTGGAAACAGCCGGCGGGAACGCGAGTCTCTGATCAATGAATCCGCGTTATTAAAAGGAGGAGCTCTTTGTATTGGTCACTGTTTTGGGGCTTTCAAATTATTTTAATTCGAATGTTTTCTTTTCTTTTTCATTTTATCTATTTATGTTATTTAATCCTAGACTTAATTATTTGACCGTTAAGTCAATGAATTAGCGCCAGGTGATTAATTAGTACTGTCTTTTTTTACATCTGAATTAAATGCTGGTTCATTGTAAATATTTTCATTTTTGTATGTTCACTTAAAGACTATCTTATCTACAATCATGTGCATTGGATTTTCTAAACACTCACTCACATGTTGAGATTATTTGGAACTTAAAATTTGTTTTGACATATTCAGTTTTGGTCAAATTTAACATTTAGATAGATTGAGAATGTATCTATCCAAATCCTCAAATTCAAAATATGATATTTTATATGATAATGTCTATCGGTAATTTAAAATTTCATGACTTTTTAAACACAATTCGGAAATTAAACAATAAAATATATTTGAGAGATCATTTAGGTTTTTTTGTTTTGGTAGAATGAGATCTTGTGTATTTACTAATTCAAAACTTAATATTTATAGAATGATTTTTTTATACTATACAATATTTTATTCCATCTTTATTTTGTTTTTCTTATATGAAAGTCACATTTGTTTGAATAGTATCTTGCGTTTCATTGAATTTAATTCGTACATGTAATAAATGGTACCAATGGAATAAAATTCATTAGTTTAATTACTTATTTTATATTTTAACGGCATATTTATTGGAGATGGTAAGAAATTCCCTAAAGGCTTGTTTGGTAAATGCACGACGGTAAGAAGTTGTAAGTAGTTGAAAAGTGTAAGAAATTGTAAGAAGATGCTCCAAAATGTTAGTTATGTTTGGCAAAATGCACGGCGGTTAAGAGCTGTAAGTTGAATTTATTGCTAAAGCATGTTTGGTATAAACCAACTATAAATTGTATAAAATATGCAAATTACCAAAAATGACATTTTTTTGACAAAATAAAAAAGGACATTGAATAATTGTAGAAGTATAACTAAATTATTTGCATTTATATAATTTGAATTGAAATATAATTTGGATTATATACATTATATATAATTTGGTTGACGTGCATTAGGAGACACAAGTGCAAGGAGTTAAATGTAGCTCTAAGGTAAATTATGATATACAATAAATTTTAAATTAAATTAGTTTAGAAACGGATAACCAAAAACAGAACTATGGTCAACCGTTAAAGCTTCTTCAAGTTAGCATTGTTTCCCACTAAATTATTTGAGCTCGTGCAGCTTTTTTGCTCCTTTAATGAGCAACTAGTGTTTTTTTACCAAACAACTTTCATCACAGATGACACCTACCTTCTTTAAGTCAGTCCTATGTGGCACCTCCTTTAACCTTTAAGGAGCAACTAAAGTTAACATACAAGCACAAAGTTTTAATTTTTGAAACTCATTAAACATTGGAGTTAAGAGTACTCTCTCGTCCTAACACGTATTGCAATAGGTTTTAAACATTGCATAATAAAAAAATTATTCATGTTGCATACACTCTCTCCTCTTAAAATCCACCCAAATACCAATCCTTCATGTGAAAGTTAAGCTTAAATATGTGTATTTAATTGTCGAAAAGTTGTTTTTGGTAAAAAGTGAAGTTACGTAAATTAGTGTTTTTTATTTATAAAACATAATTTACTATTAATTTATAATTCGACAACAACATTTGTATTTTGTAAATGCATTAGGTAATTCACATGTGAGTAATTCTATATGTCTCAAATATTGTACAAAAGTATTGTACAAAGTAACGTATCAATTAATAAGAAATGACACATCAAATATTCTAATGATGACTTGACATAATGAAAATATGTGAAGTGTATAAATGTCTTACAAATCAAGCGTTTCACGCTAGAGATTCATGAGGTGACAATAATATTAATATATATGTCGGGTAATTATTTGTTTAAATTTATACTAATTCACACAAAAAAAATTGTCACATAGACTACCACATTACTTTGTCAAAAAATATATATACAAAAAATGAAACAAATATAATTTTTCTTTGCATATTTGTATTCTATATATCTCCAAGAATTATTCAATTTAAATAATTTAAGATATTTGATTTATATGAGTTTAAATAATTGGACTAATATCTATTTTATAACCTTTTTGATAATTACTTGTAAATGTTTGATAAAAGAAGTTAGGAGGGTTTATAAATGGAGAATAGAATGTTGAGTGTGGTGTTGTAGAAGAAGCCAATTCCAGCTGTACAATAATAATTAAATAATGAAGCGAAAGCAGAAACATGTGCCGCCATTCCCTTGCCTTACCCGACAGCCTCAGCCTGTGACCCAATTCCCAATTATTTTTGCTGCCAACTGGCACCCACTCTACACGCTGGCTTATGAACTCTGCCAACGTGGCACGATGTGGACTTCTCAACCTTTTGCCACCTCGGACCTCTTCTTTCCTACACACTTTACCAAGTCAAACCCATAATACATTATTTAAACTCATATAAATGAATTGTCAAGATAATTGTGTGGCTTATACAATTTACTTATGAATTGTCTATAAAATAAATTTAAATTAATCTTTGCATTGTGCATTTGTTTTATTTTAATATATCACTTTCCGTATTAAATAAGCTTTTTTCCTTTTATATTTATATATATATATAGGTACTTTTCTATTTTCATGATCATGTATTATAAAAATTTAAATGATATTTACTAATTTATTTTAATGGTACTATTGGCAATTCAAATAACACAGACAAAAATTTAAGAAAACAATACATCATTTAGTTTTTTTGTTTGAAACTAATTTAGTTTAAGTGATCATTCTAATATAGTTCAAAAGTCAAAAGTGTTCCAAATCTAATATATATATATATATAATTCTCAAGCACCACCCCAATTGAGTGACACGTGTCAATCTCAATTCTCCAATTGCATATCCAATTGAATGACATGTGTCACTCAATTAGCTTATTTAAATTGTTATTTCATTTTCCACATTAAATCATCTACTCAAATATTCATGGATAACTACTTACCAAAATTTTATTAGTTATTTAAATTTCAAATATTCATTTTGTAT